>VZTA01007522.1:0-67357 GCA_013398855.1 Mohoua ochrocephala | reverse complement strand
ACCCACCCACCCAAAGAAACAAACTCAAAAGAACGAAAAACCCAAAAATACCTGAAAATGGCTGTCTAATGACTGGTTGAAAGAATAATCTCTCTTAGACCGAAGTAATCTTTGATACAAAGGTTTGGGAAGACGCACAAGGAGAGTCTCCCAGTGGCGACATTAGAAAAGGGAGAAGTTCAATTCAGACTGTAATCAAACGTGGAAATTGTATTCTAGAGAGATGCTAATTCTCCAGAGAACATGATAGCTGTCGCCGATAAATACACTGCCAAGGCCTGACACACTCTGGTCCAAGTAACCCACCCATCCATCACGCACACGCACACACTTCAAGGCTTCCTAAATTCTGTTTCCAGGGCCTGATCCCTGAAAGACTGAGGAGCACAAACAACCTTGCTACATGCCAGTAATCCCATTATCAGGCAGGATCAGGCCCTGATACTGAACATACTATCTCGCTGGTTCTAATCAAAATGCAAATGGCTTACACTGCATTTGGGTTAAGCAACAAACACCAGGAATATTTTGAGATTTCATACTCATAGAATTGAGAAATCTTCGAGGTTGTTTGTCAAAAAGGGGTTGCATCATTATATTTTTCTGCATTCCAGTTGTGTTAGCTATGTTAATGTATTACAATTTTTAAATCATGTTTTGTTCCCGAGTCCTTCTATGTTTTTTACAAAAACATCTCTATCATTACATTTGCATTTTAAAAGACTGCGGATGTTATACTTACAATGGGTATTATTTACATTTCAGATTTCCATATATCTGCACCAACTGGCTTTGCTGGATCTCTGGTACAATCACGCTTTCCATTATCCGTCTTCTTCTGCCACAAAGATAATTCACTTTACCTCCAAACTTTGCTAGTCATGCTTTGTATAATAACTCATGTCTTACTATTCCTCGCAAGTTTGGCAGCTCGTTCATATAGCACTTACAGAGAGGGTGCACTACATATTGATCTAATTAAACGTTTCTGAATCAGGACAACAATAGTAATGGGATTAATTATTGTAATTTGTGCAGCAGAAGTATATACATAAAGAGGCAATTTCCCCCCCTCCCCATATAGCCGGCAGAAAATGAATTTCAGACATTAGGACCTGAGAGACCAGAGAGCTACAGCTGCTGAGCTAGTGTCCCTCCCATAGTCCTGGCCAGCAGCTCTGACATCCTTGCACAAAGTAATCACAGATCACAGCATTTAATCACTGAAAACAAGCACTCCAGAGGACAGCAGTGTCAATATCCCACTCTCTCATTATCTGTTTGGATTGCACATCCACACTGTCAGATAAACAGAGTGGAAAATTAAGATTAAAAATATGGTAATTTCATTTCAGGCAGCAGGCACCACTCACTGCCCCTATTATGCTATTGATTACCTCTGAATTCAATTTTTCTTTCAATGCAAACTTTAATCTGTTTGCTACCCAGCAATTCAACTCCCCAAGGGCTATTTGAGAGTAAGTAACCATTTAATCTGATGCTAACTGAAAAATCACCGTCCTTAATGAATTGTGTAAATCATTCAGCTCTAAAGCACCTTTGACTTCTATTTCATTTTTTATTTTCTACTCAATATAGGAAGGGATCGGCGTGTGAATAATTACAAAGTAGCAAGTATTTTTAAATAGAGCAAATATGATAAAAACCCTATTATAGTGGGGCATGTGTAATGAACAGTACTTTTTAATTTCAAAATAGCTATTCATTAAAAAAGAATGGGAGATTAAAAAGAGAGGCTCAAAGCTCAAGGTAAAAGTTGATAGACATTGTAATTACATGGTTAATTTCAAAGATTTATATGCTGTTATGATTTAAAAGGAATTTTTATGACCTGACATTTTCATTTGAGAAGATTTTTTATTTAAAATTAATCTTCTAGCTCCTATTCTTAATTATTTCTTGGCAAGCGATAAATGGGAATACAAAAAATGCCCTATATCAAATTTTCAGCAGAATAAATGCATGTGAATTTGTGAACAGCAGTAAAGTGGTCCTACTTTCCGTAGTTGAATCACTTTACATTGAAATCCCAGGCTAAAATAAATTCTTTGTATATGGAAATTATTGACACTTTTAGGAAGGCTCTTAAGCTGCCGATTCACACTCTGCTTTTTTATTTTCCCGACTAAGAAATTCAGGACTCTTTGGCTGAGTCGAAATTGCCTTTCTACTTTGCAATTCAGTTTTCGGCACACCTTTCCTCCTCCTCAACTTTGACGGGTTTTCTTCCCAGCTCCCAACAAAGAGACTGGCAGCCCTGGGAGGGACTTTGCCGCCCAAATTTCCTGCAGCCTTGGCGGCAGCGAAGGAAGCCAAGGGCTGACTCAGGCCAGACACGCTCTCAGGTGCTTGTTTACATCCCAGCCCAAAGCTCGCTGGGCCAGGCAGGATACTCTCCGTGGATGCTGCCCCCTCCACACACTCAGGGTTTTTTCCTCAGAGCTGTCACAAAACTGGGAGCTCAGCTGCCCCCACAGAGTCCTTCCATTGACAGTGGTGACCGTGCCTTTTGTTGTCACTTTGCTGATCACGCAGGGCAGCCTGTTGTTAAAGCACCTTGGGACTCCTTTCATTTTCCCAGCACCGAGGGAGTGCACGCAGTGCTCACAGGCAGTGGTCCCAGTCCTCTCTCCACTGGGTGCCACATGGGATGTGGGATGCAGGGTGCAGATGTGAGATGACAGACATAGGACGCAGGAAGAGGGATGCAGGATGCAGGATATGGAGTGTAGGGTACAGGACATGGGATGCAGCATGCTCTCCCCCTCATGGTGCAGCCAGAGGAGGGGCAAAGCAGCACACTCCAAAATGCATTTCCCACTAAGACAGCTTTGTGGACAGCCACAACAAGAAGCTTGAAGGCAGCCCCCAGTTTCAGTCCTACTCTTGGCCCTTGCTCTGCAAAATAGGTTGGGCAAAAACGTGGGGACTAGGGGCGTTTTGCATGTCACCTGCCAGAAGGTGCTGATTGCTCTGCTGTCCCTCCAATGACACCCTCAAATCCACATGGCCCCACTGCTTTCAGATGGAGCTGCAGAGATGCCAAGGGAGCCGTGCCAGGTCGGAGGGATTGGCAACAACTCTTTTCTCTACAGCAGCAGCAGCATGTTGAGTAAGGGGAAGGACAGGCTCTGCCTTCCCAGCGCTGCACGGAGGGAGCTGGATGCAGCGGGGTAGGTTCTGGGGGTGCCTTGCTCCCACAGCACCTGCGCCCCAGTGAGTGGGGAAAGCCAGCGCCCGCTGCGCTCCTTTGCTTGGGAGAGCAAAGCCAGCTGACAGGCGCACAGGAAAGGACGCTGCTCGGGTCACTGTGCTAGCACAAAACCTCCCAGAGCTGCCTCCAGCCCCAGAGAGATGGTGGTGGGGGTGGTGGCCGTGGTGGCACTCAGGGTACCACAGCAGGTTCCCCGTGGCCCTGCTGTGCGCTCACGGGCTCGCGTGTATCCGCATGCCCCCAGCACCCTCCGCCTTTGCACACACTCATCACGGCACATGCAGGGGGATCGGTATGTGATAAATCACAAAGATGCATACTAAATTACCTTTTTATGCCTTCCAGACATAGTCACCTGCACTTTCTGTCCCATCTCATACCCTTCTGTTGGCTTTGCTCTCTTTATTCCCAAGCACAAAACAGCTAAACCCAGCTCCCCTTTATATATTTTTCTTTTTTAATTCAACCTGCTAGGTAAAAATTCCCACCTTTCCCACAAATCCCTAATTCTGCAAGTGGTTATAGGGCTGCAGTAGTTTTAGTCCTCGGCTAGCCCAAGAGACAACCACTACCAGCACCACCACCATGTCTCCTGCCACCAGACAACATCTACCTCCTGACTGCAGCAGGCATCAGATTGGGAATCCTATACAGAAAGGTACTGAAACTTCTCTGAAACGTGCCCTATCCTTGCCTTAGTCCTACTGACTTCTGTAGGATTGCATTTGCCAAGGCTCAATGCAGGGCTTGCTTGGGACCAGCTTGAAGATTTTCTGTGAGGCAAATTGAGAGTGGAGAGGTTTCCACCAAGTGAGGGGAGAATTTTTGCTTTCCTGTGGGATGCTTGCTCATCATCCTGGAAATTCCTGAGCTTCCCTATAACACAAAATTATGACAGCATGATGTATGGTGAAAAGTTTTAAAGGGGGAAAAAATCCCTATTCATGTGGTTGAGGTGCACTCTCAGTTTTGCTACAGGTACTGTACAGAGTTGAAGTCAATAAGGCTACTGACACGAAGAAAGTGTTGCCAGTGTTTACAGAGCCCCAAGTCATCTGGCTTTAGAGGCAGAAGGCTGGAGTGCCAGTAATGTTATTAAAAACCTTCTGCAATTGTTCCAAAATATTTCTTTAATAAAAGGTAGCATTTACAGAATAGTCCATGTTGGGGCAGAGTATAAAGGTTTTGCTGGCACTTGTTTGGGAAAGGATGCATTAACCTATGTCTTATGACCCAAAGCATGATTGAAAAAAAGTATACCACACAGAAAGTATTCCAGGGAAACACAGCCGTACTGGAAGCCTGTGCGCACTGCAGGTCTGCCTGACAGCACACAGACCTTGAACAGCCTCATTGTCCCATCACGAGCACTTTCACAAAATCATAGGCACATCACACTTAAGATTTAAGCTTAATTCTGAGCAGTTTTCTACTATGGTTGCCAAGAGTGATTTTTCAAGAAATTTTTCTAAGAGTGGGACTAAGGTCCCATTAGAGCTGTTATCTGTGTGTCTCAAAAATTCAAATCATTACATTCAGACAGAAAGAGATCATATATAAGCATTTTGCGATACTCAAATACTTATATATATAAAACCAAGTTCAGTTCAGAAAAGCCAGTACAAAGTTCATTTACGTGGTGGGGACTTTCTTCCCGAATTACTTCTGAACATGAGACTTAGGCTCCTCAGGCTCTAGGCAATTTACATTTTTCTAATTTAATCCCCAAAACTGTAAAATTATCAAAACAGTCACCTGACCTGTACATACTATATAATATACCCACGTTGAAGAATTTTAAAAATCTGTCCTCTTTCTACAGGAAAATATAAATAGACAAGTATGTAAGCATGTATGCACATGGTAAATGTACAGATAATATACCACATGTATCCATGAGAGAGAAACATTGAGCTGTGCAACATATACTAAAAATATGCTGTATGCGCCTATTTTCTCTCACAGGTGTCACAGTAACTTATGATTATACACTAAACAGCCGCTACATTTATTGAACATATTTTGTACACATACCCTGGATATTTATTAAAAGCTGAAATAATTGCTGTGAAGGGAAAATTATGTTCTCCCTCCCCCTCGTTTCATGTTATACAGAAATGATCCCCACGCAGACAAGGAGGGGGCTGTCTGCAGCTTTTGCCAGCCGAGGAGAGGACCTGATTTCTGGCAGAAAGAACCACGTTGCTAAACTGTCCCCTCAAGCTACCACATCTCTTCGTGATTCTTTGTGCTTGTGCACAGCAGAAGACAAATCCTCCTTGAAGCAGGGCTTGGCTTTTTGTCACTTGGATTTTCTGCCTCCTCAGGACCCCTTTCCTCACCTCTCCTGCTGCCACATTCCATAATCTGAGAAACAAACCCAAACGCAAGGTATTGGATTTGTGCTTTTCAGGTGTATCTGTTCCTCATCTGACTTGCCAAAGCTTATCTAGTCAAGAGGCAGCTGAGATCCTCTGAGCAAAGCCCCTTTTAAACTGGGAGCTCCTACCAGCAGCAGCAGCCTGTGTTTTCACTTGTGCCTTTTTGGTCTCCTACCCCCTCACCCACCAACACACATCCAGTCACCCTCTCAATCCTACACGCACACTTGCCATGAAAAGGGACATGGGGAAGGGGGCTACCTGCCACCTCTCACATGTCTCCTCCAGACATGGTCCTGTAATTTTCATAGCATCCAGCAGCCATGACTTTTAGCAGCTTGGCTAAAAGTGTAGCCCCAGCCACCAGATTGTAATGGTTTTTGTTTTGTTTTTTTTTAAGTGGTTCTTTTATGCTCTGCACACACATGCAGGATAATTCCAGGGAGCTTAGCACTATGGCGTAGTTGGGATGTCTGTGGAAGTGCTCACTGTGCTGGCACATCTGCACTGTGGCCAAAGGCCTGTGTCCCCATGTGGCAGATTTGCCTCCTATAGAAGCAGGGTGAAAAAGCTTCAACCACTTCCTCAGACTCCTCTGAATTTCCATGTATTGCTGGCGTGATGAGTAAAGATCATCTGCTAGCCAGAGACCCCTGATGGAAGTTTCCACTATCTGCAGTACCTAGGAGCAGATGTGGTGAATAAGGGCAGGCTCACAAAACCCCTCTGCACCTCTGCCTCTCACAGCCTGAAACAGGGCTGGTGGAGATGGCAGACAGCACCAGTTTGGGTTTAAGCTCCCACACTTTAACCTCTTTGCCTGAAAGAGGTACCAGGTTACTTTATTCCTGTCTTATTTCAGCTCAAGCCTATCAGCACAATAGAAAAATTTGTTTGTGTGTCTACACAGTTCCCTTTATTAATCCTTCATGATTTCTCCTCCGGGAACACAGGAGAGTCCATAATGGATCCTCTTCATTACAGTGGTCAGTACTGATGGTCTGTCACAGATGCAGAAAAATGCATGTATGCAGAGTAATTTTAAGTTAATATGTTTTACCACGTTGATGCTGAAAAACTGCCTCAAAAGCTGTAATGATCCATCATGGCAATGAGCACTTGTGGACTTTTAAATCCACAAATTAGATGTTGTGCACAGGAACTAGAGGCAATTACGTTCAGCTCAGTGCATAGATCCTCAGCCACACAAATCCAGTTTCAGTCCACGCCTCCCAGCACGCTAAACCCCAGCATTTGCTTGTTTATGTATCTATTTATTTACAGCTAGGGGTGAAGCTATTAAAATCTACATATAAATAAAATGGATAAAGAGAGAGAAAGAAAAAAAACTCTGTGTGAACTTTGGTCTATAAAAAGGTTACACTTTCTCAATACTATAGTTTTTAAAAGAGCAGAGACCACAGATGCTTGTGTACACACACACACGCACATGCACACGCACACACATAGTCACAGACTCAAACTTCTCAACACTAAGAAAACCCAGAAAAAAAAATCCTGCACTGAAAGTTGCACAAAATTTAATTTTTAAAAATTCCATCTGGATAGGAACCTCGCATCTGAAATATCTGCAGACTTAGGACATTTTTGTGGCTATCTCAACTCTCGGCAAAATTGATTTAATTGGAAACACCTACAGACATTTAAAGGCAAAAGAATGAAAATCATACCACACAAGAAAACATCATCAGACTCTGTTTTTTGCAAGGGTGTATATAGGTAGCTAAACTCCTGGGTCTGCCACACTGTCAGCCAAGCCCATGCAGCATGGAGGAGAATGCTGCCCTGAGTGCAGCACAGAGACTCCTCTGAGCCTAAAAAATACATCAGTACCTCTCATTGCTTACCACTTAATTATAGTGTAAAGTTTTCTGTCTCTGAACAGGAGTGCAGAGTGGGAAACGGGGCAAAATCCTTGCACTTCTCCTAGAAAAAAAGCGACAAGCATGTGTCTACCATCATCCTTTTGAAAAGTTTTTTCTAATAATGCAATGAAAGAGAAGTTTTGAAACTCTCCATCATTACATAAACCCCAGAGCTTGGAAATCACTGCTCAATAAACTCCTTTGAATCTTTGAGAAGGGTGTGTTTGCTTCATCCCTTTTCCAGAGAGATCTCTGATTTTCCTATCAGTTTCTCCAAAAATGGGCAAGACTGTAGGTCTCAAAGAGAATTGTCATTTTTGAAGCAATTAGAGCAGCCTCAGAAGACAAAAAATGCAAGACTTTCTGCACAGTATTGGGCATAGGATACCCGTGAGAGATGGGGAGAGAAAGGTCCGTGGCAGACCTGAGAGGGACAGAGAGCAGGAACACCAGGAGCCCAGGAAACCCTGAAGCAAGCCAAGGTGAACTTGTTTCAAAACTATTTAGGAAATAATGTTGAAACTATGACTTAGAAGCACCCACTGAATGGAATATCATGCTGAGGGAGGATCTCTGACTTCAAAATGGACAAGGGAGAGCGCTTGACAGGGAGAGAAATGCTTGACGGGTAAATCGGGATGCCAGTTTTGAGAGTAAATTAATAATAGGAAACACAGGCAAGGCAGATGAAATGCTACCTAGTAGACATTTTCTGCTGTATAAATTAAGGAGCTGCTAAGGAAATGCTTTATTACACAACATATAATTAATGTGCGGGACCTTAAGCCACAGATACTACTGAGGTCAGAAAAAGAGGATTTTAAAACGGACTAGTGTTTATATGGATATTGAGAATCACGACACATTAGCTGGAATAAAACCCAGGATACGTTCCAACACAAGGAGACTACTTGCACAAAGAAACTTTCTAAAAATTTATTTTACATTAAGTCTGTGTCTTGTGGTTGCAGAAGCCTGTGAGGGGGACCCAGGGCTGCTGCCTCAAACAGCAACATCCTAGAGGGGCAGGCTGGTGCACAGGTTCTCAACAGAGGCATGGGCCAAGCACATCCACATGGATTCATGCCACTGGATGGCTGATTGGCAGCTGCCTGCTCTGCTGTGAGGCATCAGCTTTGCCAGAACCTGCCCCCTCACCTCCTCTCTAGGCACCCAAAAGTCTCCAGATGGGCACTTATCATCAAAGTAATTGAAGGGGGCTGAGGCACCACGGCATGCTGAACCGGGGTCTTGGTGCAGAAGAGAGAAACCAAGAAGGTCATGGCCGCACTGTCAGTCACACACAGCCCATACCATTTTTCTGACTCAACAATGAGGATTAAGAGGAAAACTTCCCTTAACAATTAATGCTGTAATTCTCCACAATGCAATTTCTTACTTACTTCACCATAGACAGTGCTGCTCAGGATTTCAGACAGTGGGTAAGACTACCTGCCGTTGCTCTTTCTGGTTTTTTTCACTACAAAACCACGTTAGAAATGTCAGTTTGGTGGGATTTCTTTGCTGCTTCTCCTCCTCCTCCTCTTCTTGTATGCAGTCTGTTAATGGTGTCTGGCTGGACTTTTGTTTTCTTGAGCTACTGGAAGCTGCAAACATTTATTTCTATACAGGCAATAAAGAAGTATTAAATGCCTTACAAATAACAATAAATATTAAATCTACTAGACCACACTTTTGGAAACCTCAGCAAAATGGCTCGCAGGTGGAACGCCTCCGCCATGAAGGTGGCTTGCTCTCGAAATTAAGTGCATGGATGAACAGGAAAGGAATTTATATGGCCAAGAAATGCACTCCAGAGGACTGTCACTGAAAGAGACATTCAAAAACAGATTAAAACATTAGTTTGGATGATAAGAAGTTATGTCAACATGCACCCTGGTACAAAGATAAATTCCCTGGGGACACCTCTAGGAATGCCTAAACTTTGAACTGAAGTACAGTGGGAAGACCTTTATGCAAGCAGAAAATAAAGTAGCAGTGGAACTGAGAGTGGTGCAGCTCTGTCAGCAAGGCTGGGCGGAGAGGGGCAGCTGAGTCGCTGAAGCACAGCATTGCACTGATTTAACTGTGCCGCTCCTGGTTTCAGCCCTGAATGTCCAGCACACCAGCAGCTGCAGCACATGGCGCAGCCATGCCAAGCCCTGAGACCAGCAGAAGAAAGCCATCACAACTGAGGATCCACACGTAACAAAAGTAGGACTTCCAACACCTGACAAAACCAATGACTCGCACACTGCATATGCTCCTTTCAGCATTTGCCCACCACCTCCCTGGTCCCACAGAACTAAACAGCTTCTCTGTGCAGTAACTTGCCTCACCTGAGAAGGTAGGAAGGTGCTCCAGTCCGAGGTGCACCCAGCACCTTGTGATTAAGTACTCGCTAGGCGGCAGAAATAGCTGCCTAGGAATTCCCGCTCAGGTCCCTTACGGCTCTGCTGGGTGTCTGAACCCTCAGACCATGGGCTGCAGCTGAAATGCTCACATAGCACAATGCCAAGATGCCCTGGTAACATCTTCAGAGAGGACTTATAACATCAGGCTGGTTGTCCAGCTGGAGCAACATCTCAACACACCTCGGTAGCGCTCATTCGGCAGTGTCCCTGTGCTGGTTTACCTTACAGCATGCCTTTCCCCGACTGCTTGCTCTCAGGTGCTCTCTCCCAACACCCCAAAAAGATGCTGGCTGAGAACCCCAGCAGCTGGATGCGCTTGCCCACATACCAGAGGTGGTACCTACACCCCACCTCATTGCTCTCTATTTCTATGGACTTGCTTGCACAGCTCTCAATGCATCGTACAGCTTTCTGTGGATTGTATCTCCTCCCCCAGCACCAGAACAGGGAGCCTGGGACTCTGGAGAAAGTGGAGCAAGAGCATGTCCCCATCCCCAGACCTAACCCTACAGCAAAACTATATACAGGTCACTGCCACAGATATATTAAAGCCCCAAGGATGGAGTTGCTGAAGAGTTTTAAACAGCGCTTTGAGACTAATGGATAGCTTCACAGGCTGAAATGTGCCAGCCTGGAGTAGATCCTCAGCATATGAAGAATCAATGACTGTAAACGAGGAGTTGAAATTGGAAGAGGCAAAGCACAGTGCAGAACTAAAAAGAAATCACTGCACAACTAATGTGATAGGAGAGGAATTGAAATGGAGAAAAGCATCCTATTTCTGTGCCCAAAACAGGTGGAAATGTGAGGAGGAGTTTTTCTTTTTAAAAAAATTATATTTTAAAGTAGTAAAAGACTTTCCATTAAAAAAAATATTGAGGAAAACTTTCATACAGCTATGGGGGAAAAGAAAAAGTGACCTATGATCATGCTGCAAAGGAACTTACCTCCAAATCCGAAACACGTCACAATGATAAATGGAAAGAAGTTAAACCTCCAAATGCTATGACTACCCTCAGTTCTGTTCTGGACAGATGTTTGATGTATTGTATCTCTCTGTGACAGAGACCCGAGGGTTCAGAGGGTTTTTTTTTTATTATTTAATATTTTAGCAAAACTTGTATAGCTTGTCATGCCAGCAAGGTATTTTTTAATTAAAATGAAATGTATGTATGTGGGGTGAGCCAGAGTTTATGAGGAGCTTCTTCAGGGGGAAAATGAATCAGTCCAGGATTTTCAAGAAGGATTCAAGGCTAGGCTCGAGCTTACTAACTTGGGAGGAATGTAAATTAGAGTGTACTTACCAGGCAGGGAAACCTGGGCTGGGAGTCAGGTTCTCCAGCCGGGGAGGGCGTCCGCCCTTGCTGCTCTGCATGGCAAGCAAAGCAGGCATTTTCCAGCAACAGGGGCAATAGGAATGTGATTGTGTCTTGATGCAATCCTGTGCAGTGTGTTCTAAGAATACCCTGCTTGAGCAGAGAGGTTGGACCAGATGACCCCACTCTGGTCCCTTCCAACCTGACCCATTCTGTGAGTCTGCCATAAAAGTACATCAGGAGCTGTAAAAAGAGCCTCAAGCTCAGCTTTCCAGCAGCAATACTCCTACACCTTCCTGGGACCAAAGCGGAAGTCTTCCCATGGCCCTAATTCCTGGAGTTTGTCAATGAACTTGTCTGTGGGGAGGGATTCTAATCACTGAGAAATGCGGCTGAGAAATGACATTCCATCTGAACACAGGACTAGGATTAGAGACTAAAAAATCAGGGAGACGACCCTTTTTAAAAGGCAAGTTTGAATACTCATACACCAGGACACAAAAGAAATGCAATTGATAGTAAGAGCAGAAGATGAGAGGCGTAAGTTTATTTCTTCTTACAACACTTAGTGAATGCTATGTCTGTAGTTTATTTTCATATCATTCATATTAATTTTCTGAGCATATAGTGGGATCTGTTTTGTCTTATCCTGGTGGGTGAAAGGTGGTCCTCAGGTTTTTTATTACTTTCTGAGAGTTTTTCATTTTTTCTTCTTCTATTGATTTCATAATGTGATATGTTTGTAATAAGTACTTGTCCTCTCTGAAATCATTCTTGATAAACAATACATATGAATCATCATTTTTCAACCTTGTTCTGAACCATTTCAAAATTAATAGACTAATTAGTAACCTGGTAAACTATTATCATAACCATTTTTAAAAAACCAACCACTTTGGTGTGGCCAGAAATCACTATTGAGATAATATCCATGACAGTCTTTTGCAACACCCTGCCACATCCCGAGACATGAAAGTTTCTCTGCTATGTGCTGAAGCACGCTCTTGTGGTGGGACCTAGAGTGCCAAATATGAAAGGGTGACTCACGTTCCTCGGGATCCAGCGATCCTCTCCTTGAATATTTTACATAGTTGAATCCCTAGTCAACCTGCCTAACTTGAGGTGCCTGGCTCTCTCCCCACCAAAGGCACCCGGGGTGCTTCAAGAGGTGTCCTAGAATAGGAATGTACCTGACCTGAACTGGGCCATTCACTCGGGTGCTGGGCAGAGGCACAGCAGTGCTACTCCAACTTCAATATAGCTAAATTTCAGTGGCTTTTTCTGCTCTTGCAGTGCTTGATATCTTCCTCCTGGTACTATACAGATACCCAGCCCCTATCCTAGCTTTTCCGATCCATCTGGAGTTTTAAATCTTCAGCAACGCTGGTGTCTGCATTAATGCAATGCCATGGAAGGATTTTTAATACTGCCAAAGCGGGATGACAGCCACTGTGTTATGACCCTACATCCAGCTTCATCTTCAGTCTCTCCCCACTACCCAGGGTGTTAACGAGATTATATTTCTATCCATCTTGCGCAAGATGAATATTTCTAAACTGGCTATCCCAGTCTTACAGTCTGCAGCACTATCTGTGTCCGCAGCATGAATATTTTTATTCAGTGTCCCATCCTTCAGGAGTGACTTTTCTTTACCCTCTCCTAAGCAGCAACCTCTCTGAAGGTGTCCTTCCCTTCTACACCTTCTCAATTACTCACCTTTAAATCTATGTGCAGGTGGACGAGGGGGAGCTGCCCTCAGCTGGTGCCTGCTTACCGCTCTTGTGTGCACCTCTTGGTGCCACAATTACTTTATGCACACACCTTCTGCCTTCGCATGGAGACAAAACCCTCCCACCAGTCCAGAGGAACAGCAGCATCAGGGGCTTGATGAAACATGAGTTCTGCCCCCATCCCCTTGTGCTCAAGTCATCACAAAAACAGCAGCTTTCTGATAATGTCCTTCATGTTGTCATGGTGCAGGACAGGAACCAGTTTCACCCTCCTGTTGCTGAAAGCCTAGCGTGCCTCAGTAGTGGCATCCCATGTGCCACGGCAAGTCTTTCTGAAGAGTTTTATATTTTTTGCCATTACTTTGCCAGCTGGCTTCTTGGTAGCAAATTGAGCAGGAAATTGCATTTCTTCCCCTCCAATGTATTTAACCCATTTAATCAGGCTGAAACACTTTTATGGTATTTTCTGTGGGCTTTAAAAAAAAATTTCTAGCTGCCATGTCTACAAAATTAAGAAATCACCCTTTCTCAGTATACCAGCTGGTTTTTCCCACGTAATCTGTCTTTCTCTTGTCGCAACCAACCAATTTCTAGTATTTATATTGAAAAGTCACGCACCTAAACTTTCCTTCCTTCCTTCCTTCCTTCCTTCCTTCCTTCCTTNCTCCCTTCCTTCCTTCCTTCCTTCCTTCCTTCCTTCCTTCCTTCCTTCCTTCCTTCCTTCCTTCCTTCCTTCCTTCCTTCCTTCCTTCCTTCTTCTGCCACATAGCATTCTCCACATTCCCTAGAAAGCATGTGTTGCTAACAGCAGGACTGCCATAGGGCAGAAGACGTTTGCAAACTTCCCCTGTGGACCTGTGCTGGGCCTCCGTAGGGTCTGGAAGGACAGAAAAAGGAAGACAGATGAGATTTATAAATTTTTTCTGTCTGAATTAGACAGTGGATGTTTCAGTTTAAAGGGATTTACATGTAAGTTTAATTCCTTCTCTCAATAGAATGTAAACTGTGGCTTGGGTAAAGGGTTTGTGCATGATGTCTGCATCTCTTTCTTCCCTCTCTTTAGGCAGATAAATCTTTCTCTCCCCACACCCCTGATGTTGAAGACCAAGATATATCTGCATGTGGCCACCAGCATTTGGACACTCACATCAGCATAAGGAGAGATTATGGTGAGCATTACGACCTTCTGGTATTGAATACGGAGAAAACAAGGATCAACAGGAGAGCACAATGCATACTTGCTGCAGGCTGGCCAAAAGCTCAGTATCAAGGGCTGTGGAGGTGTTGAGGTGCCACCTGGGCTACCAACTCAATTACTCAGCTTACCTGGAGAGAAAAGATGACATGGCAGAGAAGATGGCATATGTGGTTTTGAGTCCTCAAAGGCTGTCTGTGGAGAAAGTAAACTCTTTTGGGACCTACTTTAAACCCTGCACATTGTATACCCACCGTTGACCAGAGGAAAAATAAATGGTGTGGAACACTTCAAAGTGAGCTTAACTAATATGTAAATACAACCAAGGTACACATGGAGAAATATTTTACTTATTTTAGACTTTTTAGGTTTATGTTGTGCTTGTAAATCAGTCCATTTGCATGTCAAAGTGCTGTCGTGACACCAATATCACCAAGCCCCATGACTGTTGCACAAATGGAGAGGTAAATATGGATTTTCTCCCCAACAGCTGACACCTTAAGGGTTATAGCTCAGCATCTGAGAGCAGTAGGTCATTTGACGTGTTTAACACCAAAGAAATGTCCCTCATGGTGTTACAACATTGGTTTTAAAGCTCTTAATTACAGACCCGTCAGACCCAGGAACAAGGTTTCCTATCTTTCAATCAGCTGAAGGAGTCTTCCTGACTGCAGCAGTGTCTTCAAGAAAGATACCTGAGCTGAGTGTGGTCTGGATGTGGTCGCTGGGAGAGCAGCACTGTATTATTCATAGGAATATGGCAGGTATGCAAACTCCTGTTGAGTTTCCAAATTGCATTCAGCTTTTCCAAGAAGTAGTCCTGGCATTTTTTTCATTCATAGGGGAAAGGTACTCCCATAAAGCAGATCAAAGGGAAATGGGAGCTTACCACTCAGAGAAAAGATCCCTTCCTTCTTTGTGCCCTCTCAGCATAGGAAAAAGTGACAAACAAGTTCCCTCATTTCCCACGGCAAGGTAGGCAAAGCACAGCGCCTGACAGACACCATATCAAAGGGACGAGCCACGAGGTTAGCATGAGGCACTGCTCCGTGTCACAAGCACTGCTCAGCCACCTCTGCCCCAGCGGCACTTGCTCACCTGGTATTATCTTCCAACAATTTACTTCCACGGGTTTCAATGGGAAGCACTAAGACACTCTCTTTTAGGAAGAAGAAAAGGGGATCAAGTAAATAAAGAGGCCAAATTACCTGAACGCAACAAGAAGAAATATGAAAGGATGAATTTAAAAGAGTCTGCGTGGCGTGCTGCGTTCTGTCATCAGACAGCACCGCTGCTGGCAGTGGGAGGCCAAAGCAGCACCTTTAAGCTCAGAGAGACTGCTGAAATAAAGCCTGGGACAATGAGACTCTCTGTGGAGACAAGAGAATTTTGCCAAGTATCAAGATCAAAATCACCATGTTGTGGTGCTGGTATTTTTTCTCTCCTAATTTTGAAGACAAAGGCTGCAATTAAAAACTGTATTTTCTGCGACGGTTTAGAATAAAAAATGGAAATTGAGAAGAAAAGGTGAAGCAAAAGAAAGAATTTTGACACAAGAAGCAGACAGGGTAAGATATTTTCCTCCCCATTTTTTCCTGCAAGCATGGGCAGCTCCAGCCAGGACGGGTCACCAGGAAACACTGCAAGATGTGGCTGGTAAAAGAGGCCTGGATCCATCAGAAAGTCTTTATGAAGCTGAGTCTTTATGCCCCATGCTGGGTAAACTACAGTGGCCATGGCCAAGCCTGCAGCTCCCTGGTAGAACACATTCCACTGTGAAGCCAGTCTTTGTGAAGTGCTCCCATATAAACAGCTGCCTCACCAGTAGGTAGATGCTGGGCACCAGGGAGCCAGGAAAGCAGGGCAAGAGATGAGTAGGAACATATCAAAGACAATTACGTGCAAGTAGGTTTTTTCCTCTGAGTTTTCTCTTCCTCAACCTGCAATATAGAAAAAATCCTGAGAGATCATGGATGGAGCACAAAAAAATGGATAAAGGAGAGGACTTAATTTGTAGGGGGGCTTGAATTTTTAATACTGTGACCCAAAGAAACCACTGCCTAGGCAGCCAGATACTATCTGGAGTGACTAATAAAAGCAGGAATTATGGCACAGACCTCCATAGCCGTCCCATCTATCTAAGCTAGTGAACAAGCAGATGCTTTAGCTTTCTCCGCCCAGGAGGCTGAAATTCCCCTCATGAAGAGCCTTCTAACATTAATTGCAGAGACACAACCTGCCTTTTTATAAGACAAATTAATAATTTCCTTAATCCATCATCGGGAAATGGAAGGCTTTGATGCTTTAATTCCTTTCCTGTGACCATGGCAACAACAAAAAGGAGGGTGGGGGGAATGTTAATTTTCTCATCCATGAGAATTTCAACAAATAGTATGTTAGCGTTCTTTGCCTGTAAGTGAGTCTTTGCTGTAGAGGAATCCAGAGAATTACACAAAAGGCAGGTAACAAAATCAGGTGCCTCGGACATAGTGGTACAATGATGGGAGGGAAGCCGGAGCTAGACTTCAGCAACATCACTCTGGGCAGAAAATGTAGAGGGGCTGTAGCACTGTGATTATTCAGCCCAGATCCGTCATCCTTCATGGACAAAAACCAGCTCACCAGAGTGTTGTGCTGGGGGCATTGAAGCCCACTGATGCTCAGAAAGGGAGACCTGTTAAAATTAGCATGGGTCGACCTTCTCCAAAAAAGAAACAGAACAAGAGGACATGATTCTTAGTCTGCATTATAGGTAATTATAGCATTAAACTTGGTTATTGCATAAAAGTGCAGTGTATGTGTGTGCACGTATATAAATACAGGTCTACGTGCACATCTGACGTGTCCATACCTCCCAGCCTAGTGTATGTTTGCACACACACCACCAGCGGTGAAAGACATCTCTAGTACCCAGATGGCAAATCCTTTTTATGTCGTGCACAACTTGCAGATTCATGAGTAAACAGTCTTTCCCCTCCAAAACACTTGGCCTCATCCATATGGTCCCTGAAGATCAGTCAGACGTGTGCCACACCCTGCAGTGCTTAGGAGGCTGCTAGCCCTCATGAGCCAAAGCCATGCTGGGGAACACACGCACCAAAAAGGGTGGCTGGTTGCAGCACAGAGCTCAAACCCTCTAACTTACTGGTATGGACAAGACCTCCACTTCTTTTCCTTAGGAGCACAGAGCTCACCCTCCGTGCACACAGCCTTACTTTTACAAATCCAGTCAGTTGGAGCAATCCAGGGCACACTCACAACAGCCTAGGTTCAAAAAAACCCCTGAGGTTTGCATATAAAAATGCTCACAGAGCTGATACTAAATACAGCTCCACTGCTGGAGCTTCCACTGGTTACTCTGCAGCAAGGAGAGGCTGGATTCCTAGCGTGTGAATCAGGCTGCATGGTCTGAGGGAGGCTGATTCACCCAAGTTTGACTATGCTGGAACTGATAGAGCCAAGGCTTTGCGTAAGTGAAGGTATCAAAGCTAGGATCTAACATACATAATCCTCAAACTGAGTGCACGTCCGGTTGAGAGGAGTCTGCACTCAGCTGCTCTGAGGAGCTCGTGTCTCAAGGTCCTCGACTGACACTGGGGCCGTGGGCTGCCTGGTCTGCTTGGAGGAGACGCTGCCCCTGCACTTGCACTCTTCTGTACCTTGGAAGTACAGTCTGTGCTTTCTAACACTGCTAGCACGCACTTGTCTTTCCAGCTGCTAAGGCACTGAAAGCACAGTAAATGCTGAATAACATCTGCCTCACCGGTATTAAACAAAAACATGTTTTGACTTTATGGCTGTTGAGGGAATACAATGTGATTTCAGGTAGGCACAGAAATCTAGTGCCAAGCTTTGAATGGGCCAAGAAGTGTCTAAAGGGCACATCTGTGTTCAACACTGACCACTCTCTGACCAGCTCTGTGAATGTCAGGCTTAGCTGGTGACAAAGGGTGGGACACTTCCCTTCTCTGGAGAGCAAACCTCATTTGTTCAGTCTTTGATTGTCCATGGCAAGACTTAGCCAGTGGGCATCATGAAACTAAATTTTACTAGCTTCATGAAGCAGCCCTCTTGAAGTAAGAGCCTGTGCAATCAAAGGAGAGTGCCTTTCAAAGGCACTGAGCTTGTTCAGCTGCTCCTCAGAGTTTCCTCACCAGTGGGATGCCTCCCCAAGGATCATGTCCTACACAAATCTATGGTTTCTCCAGACAACTGCCGTCTGCTGCATTTTTCTGGATCATTAAAACCCAAGGCAACACTTTGCTGATAGCACTGAGAAATAGAAACAGCAAACAGTTGCTGCAATGCTGTGTTTCATAAAGTGGGTGAGAAATTTCCAAAGAAAATTCTTCACCAGTCCAGAACTAATGTGAGTTTTTACATTCAAAGAGTAAGAAAAGTTGATCAAAAAAGTTTTGCAGCTCTCAGGGAACCAGAGATACAGAATGCCCCTAAAATCATACAGTTCAGAGGCAGAACTCTCAACCAGTAGTGCAACCTGAAGAGGGTTTTCTCTCCGAAATACAAACACCTATGTGAAAGTGGTTTAGTGATTCTGACATTGTGAGCTGAACTTCCCACAACAGAATTATAATTAAATACATTTAACTTTCACTGTGTGCTTCATCTGTATTCCTTGAAGTTTGTGTGGACCCATTTAACCTTCAGGGGACATTCATTCACCGAAGATGGCTGGTCACTAACTGATCCCACTTCAACATAACACCTTGCCTTTTGTACTACCGTCCAACTCCAAAACCCAGATGTAAGAGAGCATGCTGGTACCCCACTACCAGCACAAATCGCAAATGAAGAAGAGTTTGAGCATCTCTACTGGTTATCATTTAGCTGAGATGTCTACTTCAAAATTCAGGGTGCCTACAGAGGATGGACAAGCAGGCCTTGGACACCCAAAATGCATTGGGAGAGTCAAGTGTAGTTATGCATTCGAAATGCCCTTTGAATGCCTACAATGCAGACTGTGGGTCTGTTTAAGGCAGGGTTGTTTACAGTGAGGTCTCATGGCATTGTCATGGTTTTGTGAAGTGCAAACAGGGAATAAGGGTACCTACAGGAGCCGGTGGCAGTCTCTTTGGCTGCGTGGGTAGAGCTGATGCAGCTTGTAGTTTAGGGAAAATGAATGTTCTCAGGAGGGCAGAGAGAGGCACAGATGCATATTTTGTTTACTGTTAGGGATATAAGCTTTAGCACATGCGTGTGTGTGGGCTTAGAGGATTAAGCATGATTGTGCATTGACGGTCAATACTATTTGCATTTTATCATGTGTAAATGATATTAACACAGAAGTTATGATGCAATGTGTAGCAAGTTTCATTATCCCTCATTAAAGCAGCTCTCTCTTGCAAGTGCAAATGTACTGGAAGGCTGACCTAAATGTAGAAGAAGCTGAATGCTGATCCTTATCTTAATGAACAAATACAATTAGCCAAGTGTAAGAGTGTCAGGCATTGAAATGATCCTCTATAGTACCTTCTTTCTTTTATTTCTCTGCCATGAGCATCTCCTGATGGTATCAGAGCAGCATCTCATCACAGCACCTGGCAAAAATTACCGGAGGGTCCATGAAGCATCATATCTGGCCAGTCAGTCCAGGCCCAGGGTAACCAGCCATTTCTCCTGTGGTTGGACTTCCTCAAATGTGCACTCAGACGTGCAGGACATCCTGGGGAAGGTTCCTATTTCATGCCTTTCAGCTTTCTTGACTGTCTCAAGGAGCAGACAAAGCCTCAATCCCCTCTCCCAGAGTTGGTGTCTCTTGTAATGATTGCTCCACTGGCAAATTATGATAATGAAGATGTGAATGAAGGGGCTGCAGAGAACCTTTGCCATCCTTTGGGGAATTCTCTTGATAAAAGTGTGGCGAGGACAGTGACATCCTTTCTTCATTTTGGTTGCTGATCTCCTTTGATCTGTAGTATCTACCACGATAAGCCAAAGATTTTCATCTTTCATGAAGACCCTACAGATGAGCTGGCCTCCTTCCCCCTGGAGTGAGGTTTCTGTCTAGAAAAAGAGGGGAAATAATAGAATTCCATAGATGGAGTGCTTCAAAACCAGGTTACACACAGCCATAGAACAGTTTGAGTTGTAAGTGACCATTAAAACCCATGTAGTTCAACATCCCTGCAAGAAGTAGGGATATCTTCAACCAGATCAGGTTTCACAGAGCCCCATCCAACCTGGCCTTGAACGTTTCCAAGGATGGGGCATCCACCACTGCCCCCTCTGGGCAACCTGTTCCAGTGTTTCACCACTCTCATTGTAAAAAGTTTCTTCCTTCTGTCTAGTATAAATCTACCCTGTTCCAGTTTAAAACCATTACATCATGTCCTATCGCAACAGACCCTACCAAAATGTTTGTCCCTATCCCTCTCATAAACCTCACTGAAGTACCAAAAGATCACAGTAAGTTCTCCCTGGGGCTTTCTCTTCTCCAAGTGGAATAACCCAAACTTCTTCATAGAGGAAGTGCTCCAGACCTCTGATCATCTTCGTGGCCTTCCCCTGGACTGACTTCAGTAGGTCCATGACCTTCTTCCATTGGAGGCCCCAGGGCTGGACACAGTACTCCAGGTGGGGTCTCACCAAAGAGGAGTAGATGGGGAGAATCTCCTCCCTCACCCTGCTGTCCATGCTCCTTTGGATCCAGCCCAGGATATGGTTGGCCTTCATGGCTGTAAGCACACATTGCCAGGACATGTCCAGCCTCTCATCCACCAGCACCCCCAAGTCCTTCTTGGCAGGGCTGCTCTCTATCTCTTCATCTCCCAGACTGTATTTATCCTGGGGGTTGCTGTCTCCAATCATCTCCCATATGTCCTCCACATGCCTTAGCACAGCTAGGAGGATCTGCTACATGACTTTCCCAGGCACAGAGGTGAGGCTGACAGCTTGGTGCTTCCCAGGACGTTCCTTTCTACCCTTTTAAAAAATGAGTGCAGTATTTCCCTACTACTAGTCCCCAGGGACTTCACCCAGCTACCATGATTTTTCAAATATCATGGAAAGATATACGGATATGTGAAGAGATACACGGATTTGTATAATCGCACCACTGAGCACAAGTTATAAGAGTTGATGCTGCTCCAGCCTTGACTCCATTGATTAATAGGCACCATGTGCAACACATTTATATTTTGGGACACAGGGACTTCTTCCCCTTCAGTTAGGGCAAGGGACATCTTGCTTCATCGGAGCATTGGAAACTTGAATCGTTGTGTGATCCTGCATCAAAGAGACATCTGGGACTGTCCAGGCTTTTCCAGCCAAAGAGCTACACCAGAACTGATTGCCAAGACTATTTCAAATGAGTATTCAGAGTGCAACGATTAAGGCTACTTGTGGACATTGATTTCTTAGAAGTCTAAAGTCTTCTAAGGTTTTCAAAGCAAGAAAAATAGCCCTACCTGCTTATGCAATTACGTAAGCATGTCTCTCTTGATCTAGCCTCTATCCCCAGTATTTTTTCAAAGAGGCAAGTAATTTCACCTGGATTTGACAAACTGATTTTAGTAGAGAATTTAAGCTTAAATTCAGGAGAGGTTTGGGCACTGACTTTTAGGTGATCTGGCCTCCAGCATTTCATGAGCTGCACTCAGAATCCCTGGGTGGTTGATGGTGGAATTTGAGTGCTTCAAGACTTGAACGCGACTGAGCTGTCAGGATACACAGGGCTCTTCTTGAAGGGAGCATGCAGCTGCTTACATTGAAGCAACAGGAAAAGTGGAGGACAAGGGTGTATCTGCAATTCTCTCTTGCACTAAAAGCCCCTTGAGGCTGGAGTGAGGCAATCCCGTCTGCCTGGGATCCATTGTCTGGAATCTTCTCCTGGAGATTGGTACCTACGCCCTTTCTTTCAAAAGACTCCACACAGATCAGTCTTTTAAAAACAAAGCAGGAAGAAGAAAAGGTGGTGATAGCTTTTATTATATAATGCCTCGGTATTCAAAGTATATGCTGAGGAAGTGGGAGGCCCGGGTTCCTCTCCCGCCTCAGCCCGAGGGGCCCAAACCCACATCTCCCACATCCCATGAGAGTGCCCCAACAACCAGGCTGGAGGCTACCTTGGGCGGAGGAGCCTCCTCCACCCCTGCTTTGAAACCGCCACACTCCGCAGCCAGGAATTCCAGACTCGGGAGGGCGGAGGGGGCTGCGAGGGTGAGCAAGGAGGGAGCGCGTGCCTCATGCCGAAACCTCGCTCGGAGGCCGCCACCGGGGAGTGGGGAGCCCCGGGCTGCCTCCTCACTGCCCTGGCAGCTGCTATCCCGGGAGGTTTACGCGCTGACTCTGGGTTCTGGCATCCAAATTCCACCTTTCTCCTTGGCACCATGACCCTAGGAAAAGCTTTCAGCGAGGGGGCACTGCATGCTTGCCCCTGAGGGCACTCTCCCGGGAGGCAGCGGGCAGGGGTCTCCTTCGCCCCTCTCCCATGACTTTCCCAGGTTCTCACACACCTTTTGGAGCAGTCGTTTGGAGCTGGAGCTGCCACGGCGCTGCGTGGGGAGGTGCCTGGCACAGCTACCAGGGCCCACCAAGCCCCTGCACGAGTAAAAGCCTTGTTTTCTCCATGCCGGGGACACTCTGGCAGGCATGAGGCACTTAAGGTGCCAGTTTTGGCAGCTCTGGAGACCCCAAGGAGTGTGGTTCTGGGCACCTGGGTGAGCTTCAAGGTAAAGAGTCAGGTGTTTCAAGGGTTTCCAGGCAACTACAGGGTTAAGTAGCAGTAGAGTTGTGTTTTCCAGACGAGCTGCCTGAACACATGGATTTCAACCCAGTTTATACCCTTTGGTTTTGATCTTACCTACAGCAGAGGAGGTTTCTTTCTTTCCAAGCAGGCACACTGGGTGGCAGACGGAATTAATGTCCCCTCCCTGATGCTAGACAATAAATCAGCTCCTCGCTAAAATTTGGGATTAAGAGTCGTCCAGAGAAATCAAAGCGGGAAATCAAGCACTTTCCTCAACTTCAAGGCAATGGATGAGAGAAGAGGGACACACTCATCTTGAATCACTCAGATATGATGATTTCATGTTAAAACTCTAGCACTGCTGATACTTCTTCTAGTCTAAGATCAACTTTCCCAGTTAAAAAAAAAAAAGAAAAAAGAAAAAAGGAATTATGCAAACAATTTAACAGCAGGGGCCAGTCTTTCTTACAGTTCCCTCAGGATGGGCAACTGGAAGTCCTGAACAGCTACGAACAACAGCAGCCACAGTTTCAGTAACAGGGCCAAAATATCCTGTGAGCTTGGTAGCCATCGTGAGCCAAGAAGTCATGAAAAGGCACATTACACTTAGCAATATCTGATAGAAGTTTGCCTCAGTATCAGTTCCAGGGAAAAGCTGAACTGATAATCACTTCTTTAGGGAAAAAAAAAAAAAAAAAAAGAAAGGCAGCTGGAAGGAAAAGCAGATTTTCTGGTAAATCTGTGACAACAGCATCAGCAGCTCCAACTGGTTTGTCGCCCGTTCCTTTTGGCAGCCCAGTCATCTCCCAAAGATCTACACGTCCCTATTAAGTATTCCATTTGGCTGCAGCAAAGGCATCCCCATTAGCCAGTTACCCAGCCCATTAAGAGGTCCTCCTAAGCACTGTGGGCTGTCACGCCTTCCTTGCAGAGCATCCATGAGCTCTGCAGGGTCCAGCACACGTCCTGAAAAGCAGAAAAGGACAAATTTTTTTTCTGCGAGATGGAGACCTCTGAGGGAAACCTCACTGTTGCTTCCTTTATGTTCCAGGAAGCTCTCCCTAAAAATTTCTCCTTTCCGGAGGGCTTCTCCCCCTCCTCCTCCAAAATAAGCCAGATTACTCAAATGGGGCAGAGGCACAGTCAGCCAGTGCACTTGTAAGGGCAACACCTGCGGGGAACAGGCTTCGGCCATGCCTGGCACAGGATAAACACCTGCTCTTGCTTACCAGCAGCACTTGGCCTTTCACTTTCTGCTTTCAGCAACTTGAACTGGTTCTGCACAGAGTCTGTTGCAACTTCTTACACGCACAGAAACGCACAAAGAACCTAGGCAGGTAAAACCTGTGCAGGGAGACTCCCGCCAGCCCTGCTCCATCCCAGCAGACTGCAGGCACCTTCTGCTCTCTACGTTCTTTCGGCGTGTGCAGAGGCATCTTCCTGTTCCCCCAAGCCTGTGATGGTCTCTATCACTTACTGCTGGAAAAAGCAGCAGAGACTTTTCCATAAAACTATTTGAAAAATGCAGATTGCCTTCCCTTCAGTGTTGATGTGTATGCACAATGCGACACACCATTCAAGTAAATCTAGTTTTATTGACAGGGATACACACAGAAATGAACGGGCACACGCTCACCTGAAACCAGACGAAAACAAAATTTTTATTTGCAGGTACGGACATTTATACCAACCGATACACAGAAAACACTATGTATTTCCTCTGATGTATTATAAATGTGACTCAAAAAAAAATCAACAAACATTAACCACATACATAAACGTGTGATCTACACAGAATGCTTAAAAGTAATTGCAAAAGGATTTGTTGAGTAATTCCAGAGAAAAAAAAAAAAAAAGATTGTCAGGAGACGACCTGGTTTGTGGGAAGAGGCACTTAATTCACTGCATGAATGACTCACGGTGAATTACTTGCATAACTCCACTCAAGGAAATCACTACTCTGCAAAAGTGCATACATGTTAAATCAACCAAAACACAGAGCGGTCCATATTCTTGGTACAATGCTGCCTTCCTGCTGGTACAGAATGAGGAAAAATCCTCTCAGCTGGGCAAGGAGGGGGAGAAATCCTCTTTTTTGGTATCCTGGCAATGTTTTCAAGAGACAGTTCAAGAGCGCTCACTTGTCCTATTCATGCTTGGCACTTACACTGAAAAGAAAATCTAGGCCTGTAATATTCAAGAACAAGCTCTTGTTGACAGTGAAACTTTGACTAATAAATTTGAGGCTGCATTTCCCACCCAACTCAATTTAATGCCATAAGATAATTATGGTCCTTTCCTGGAAAATAGAGAGCTCCGTGAAGAAGCTGGCATGAACACTAGCAAGATTTGCTTTTTTCAGAATACTCAGGATAAATAACTCCTTCCTTTATTTGCTATCTGTGCTTGAACTGTGAAGTACAAAGCTCACTGGAATTAAACAAAGGGAACTATTTTTCACTGTTCCACCTCACTTTAATTCTCCATAGCAAATATCCAAAACTGAAAAACAGAAAGAGAGAAAAAGAGAGAAAAAAAAAAAAAGAAAAAAGCACCACAGCTCTTTGTAAGTCTCATGTGCCTGACACAATCCACCAGCCATACTTCAGGCACCATATATTCAGATGTCAGTGTGAGCAGGTGATACACATCCCGTTGGCTGCAACACAGTGATTTAAACTGCGTAAACTGGGAGCCTTTTCTCCGGGTATAGTGAATGCAGAAACTCCAGTATTCCAGAGACCTTCCATTAGGAGCTTTATTGATTCCAAGAACAGCTTGGTCTGTAGGGTGACTCACTGCCCGTATACTGGAGGAGGAGCACCTGCAGTAGGAACAGCTGGGCACAGAGAGCATCCCATCCGGAGCAGAGCTCCACGTGGTAGCGATGGCGCGCAGGGCAACAGCGTCCTTGGGGAGGCAGGAGAAGTGAGTTTGCTTTGGTAGAGCTGCCCAGCAGCTGAAGCACTGACTGCAAAGAGCAGACCTGTCAGACCTGTGTGGTGGCAGCTGCAGCCCGGGCCACCACCGCCCCACTGGGGCCAGAGAGCAGGAGTGAATACAAGCAAATGGATCCTGCTGCCCAGCGACGTCCCAGCTATGCAGATAGAACGGAATAGAAGCCCCAGCTCCTCCTGGCGTTTCTACAGATGATCATTGAATAAAAGGCATAAATATTCCCTGGAACCTGGACTTGAATCTAGGATTTTCCTTTGTCCTGGTGGAAATAATCCCCCACGTCACATCCACTCATGGCAAACATTCCCATCAAAAGATCCTCAATATTACGTTTCAGCCATGCACTAGATGGGAAGATCCAAGCAGCTCAGCCTACGAAAAGCCTACAACACATAAAAGCATGCTCTAAAAAACCAGGGTATCCCATGCAGGAGAGGGGCAAGAGCTCTGGTGCAGCTTTTCACTCGTGTTAGAAGAAAGCAAGTATGATCCCAGTACTCTGTGGAGCCCAGCAACTTAAAAGTAGGATGTGCCCTGGCTCCTGAATGGCAGTGGGACTACCTCCAGTTTCTCCTCAAGGTTATTGTACTTTTCAGCATGTGCTGGATCCGTGGCTAAGATCCATAGGGAATTTTGTATCTCAAAACAGATGAAGCTATTGATTCCAGGCCAGTCTGGGAGTTAAGTGGTGCCAAGGTGCAGACAGTGGAAACCCGATTTCATACATCAGAGTATGGCCCTGATTTTCTGTACATTAATATTGCTCCAAATCCATGAACCAGCTTTAAACGCTGAGTTTGTGAAATTCATGCTTGTTTTGTGAGCAGATTCCTAAAAAGCATCTTT
The DNA here is from genome assembly GCA_013398855.1 of Mohoua ochrocephala. Classification (NCBI taxonomy): domain Eukaryota; kingdom Metazoa; phylum Chordata; class Aves; order Passeriformes; family Acanthizidae; genus Mohoua; species Mohoua ochrocephala. Next base: position 40,689 of record VZTA01007522.1, on the reverse strand, counting down.
GGCTTTGTTACTTATCAGCAGCTCTCCTTCAGGCAAGGGAACAAATCTCCCTCTTCCACTTCTAAAAGAGAACTGCTGTATTAACATGGGAGCACATGCATTTGGCAAGTGCTTGCTCTGGGAGGATATAGCTCCAGGTGGATATTACACATCCCACAGGCGACTTGGTGCTGTGACGACCCAAGCCAAATTCACTTAGAGGCAACCAAGACAGCTGCACGGTGGTTTTGAGGTAGACTTTTGGTCGAAACATGAGAAATTCTTAACGCATATTCCACGGATATAAAAGGACAGATGACAATTCATACTGCACCAGGTCCTGCAACTTGCTGCACTGGGGGATTACTGACAAGTGCACAATTCATCCTGTACTAAAAAACCTGCATCAAAACAGCAGAGTGAAGTACTTGAGACAGTTGGAAGATACAGGGAGGAACTTTTCAGAAAAAAGCAGTTTTCGAGTGTCTTGCTAAATTAAGCAACAAACTCATCAGACAGAAGTACAGGACTGAGAGATAACACCAGATTTTCGAGTTATGCTGCTAACCCACCTCACTTCAGTCCACTGACCTTCCACATTCCCACTGTCCAGCCCAATGAGCTTGCCAGCTGCTTCGGGCAGAGACCATACCCCGTCTGCACTGGTGCAACTTTAGTGGCTTTTCCATTACAATTTAAAAAAATGTATTTGCAATACTTTTTAGCAATTAAAGCAAAAATCTCGGTAATGTGATCTGAGAGATCTCAGACTGGAGACAATTGGTAAAACCAAGCTGGCATGTATTACTGTGTTTTGTACCTCCAAGTGGAGGTTTTTCAGCTCTCGGGGCTACCCATGCCACCGAGAGGTGTTTGGAGATGTCAGACATGTCCTGACTTAGCTCAGCCCGTAACTTCTACCTTCAGCCACACATTTGCAATGACAACAGACTCAGGCAGGCTTCTGAGAAATGCCTTTTATTGTATGACAGCAGTTGTCACGTGAACGTCCACGAAAGAAATCATTCCATAGCAATACCAAAATCAAATTATTACAACAAATGCAAGAACCAAACCAAAACAAAACCAGAGTTAAAATGATGAAAAAGCAGCGCGCTGTTACACAATGTGAAACATACACAGAAAGCCACATCTTCTGCAAAACTGTTGTGCTCATCACCATCACAGGAAAGAAGTGATTTCAAGTCTTTCTTCCCCCCTCCAAAAAAAAAAAGAGGCAAACTTTGAAGTGAGATATTTCAAAGGGTCATATTAACAAAAAAAGCAGCATTTCTTCTGGTTCTTTTTGCAATCTTATTTCACACATGTATTGGGAAGGCTAAAAGAAACTATTAACATTACTTAAGCAACCAGAATTACTGAGGCTGGTCAGAAGGTCCTCCCTCTTCCAAAGGGCGGTACAAACGGTATCACAGAAGATTATGTCCATCTGGCAAATGGTGCAGCTCACTAAAGAGAATTTTTGTCCTTAAAACAAGCAAATAAGTGAAACATGAAATAGCCCACCCTGGCGAACTGCAGCTTTGGAAATGCCAACATGCTTTGTTGGCTCACAGTGGTCTTTTGAGAAGGGGTGGAGCAAAGACATACCAAAACTAATGTGTGAAAAACAATTCTTCAGATCAGAAGCAGAGGCTGTTCCTACATTTTTACACCAAAGAAACGACAGTTCTGTAACTGATGATTTTCAGTATTACTGTATAAAATGATATTTATTAGAAATAAGACTGTGGAATACTTTAAGGCACCTCACGGCGAAGAAATACTTTAAAGGCTTGAATAACTCAGGAGACTGAGTTCTTTTTCCAAGATCCCCAGTAAGGAATGCAACTTAGAGTAACCTGCTTTGCTCTTTCCGAATAAAGCACAACATTTTTCAAAGTGGAAGTTTGAAACTATTTAAATTTTTCTTTATTGAGGAAACATAAAACACCTTGCTGGAAAGATAATGTATTCATTTAACAGACCAATACTTTCACCACACAAAGGCCTTTTTCTTTCCCTGATCTGGGTTCTGCCATTCAGGTACAACGCACCTTTTTCACCCAACTCAAATGAAATCGGTCAATCATTCTTAATCAATATCTGAACAAAACAGCTATCAACAATACCAACAAAAGAAACTAAAAACCAATTTCCTGAATATTTTTTGTTGCTTTAAACCAAAAAGATGAAATAATGCCAATGACAGACATGAATGACTTTCTATCAGTTGTTCTACTCAGCAATTTATGGGTTTCAAGTGTGATTTTGTAAAAAATTTGTTTTGTCTTATATTGATATTTGATACCTACAGCGAGTACTGTCCTGCCAAAACACGTGAAGAAGCAGAATCAGCATTTTCAGAGATACCTAACATTTTTGTGCACATTCAAAAAGCTACAGGATCAAATTAATTCTAGCTTATAGACTGATAGCTAAATCTGTCAGGGTCTCATACCAGTGAGTCTGCAGCAGCCAGCGTTTTGGAGTTCTGCTCTGAAATATAACTTACCATAGATTCATTTCAGAGCTGAAATGAACTAAAACTGTAATTATACCCTTGGTTTACGCATGCAGATCTCCTCGGGTCTGATAAAAAAGTATAAACTCAAGGTATGTATGGCCAGGAGAACTTACTATTCTCTTAGAGCATTTAAAGTCATCACACTTCTTCTTTTATAAGAACTAACTGTTTAGGAATAAGAAGAATTCCATATTGTAAAACACAGACTCTGAATATATTCACACTGCTCAAAAAAAGAAGACAAACAAAGGAGCTCAAACTCCCAACTCCACGAAGTGCACTGCCTTACTGGTCAGCTCACCCTAGCTCTGTTTTGCACCACTCCAACCAGGTCTTTCCATGGCAAAGCTTAAGCAGAGTTTGGACATGGATCCATGGATCCTTGCCAAAAAGGCAGTTATGGACAAGGCCATGAGGTTGAACTTTCTTTATGTTACACAGTCCCTCAGAATTATCCAACATGACTTTACACATTTAAACTTCACATCTTCACATACCTGTGCAATGCAACCACTACTCTCCCTCAGCTGCAGAACAGCCCTACCCTTATTTCAGACAACTTTAATGGAAAAGAAAACAGCCACAGAACACACAGGATGGTAACTGTGTGCTGGGACACTGTGTAAGTGGACTGCAGGAGCTCAGAGAAGGGCCAAGCAATACAGAAAGTGGATGTGGCTGGCGTGTTCTCAGAAGGACCTGCCCTAAGCACTGCTTACATGAGCACATCTGTGCCACGTGGCTTGGTGGCTGCTAGCTGCCCCTGGCTGGCTGATATTTATCACCAGATGCAGCACAAGCCTCCTGCTGCACACCACTGTGTGAAGTTCAGTTCAGTTCCACTGATCTCAGTGGAACTTGTTACAGTGTGAGGTGCTACACACTGCAGGAGAAGCGTTAGGACTTGCCAAGAAAAGGCTAGGGACAAGAGCATCTCATTTTGTAACTCTCCCCTAATGATTTCTAACCATGGAAGAGGATGTCAGCAGCAAGCACAGATGTCTGATGTTTGTTCCACAAGCTCCAAAGCACCCCTGTTCCTCAGAACGCTGGCCGATGGCACTACAGACACAATCCCCTCGCTCCTGGGATCTCCCAGCAGGACAGCAAGCCCCAGTGCAGGGAGGATGCTGCAACAGGGGAACAAACAAGGATTCTGCCTCTCGCCGTTGGGCTGGCTCCGAGCAGGAAAACGTCCAAGATGAGTGATTGTGCTGAGGCACAGGCTTTGGCCTCAATTAACTCCTCAGTAAGAAGTAACTTTGTATTTGACTCAATTATATTCTGGTAGAACTGCTTGAAATGAGAAACATTTGTGTTTGCCTTACTTTTAGACTACTGGATGAACATTGGGTAAATAACACTTGTTTGGCGTTACAAAGGTAATAGCAAGCATCTTCAGTATTTTTCAAAAAGCACAATATTTTCCATGTCCTGAAGAAATCTGTTGCCTTTTATTCTCTCCTGTGCCCTTTAAAAAGCGAGACGAATAGATGTATTTTCTGCTGGACCTCAAAGAATAGCTCACTAAATTTGAAAAAATCTGAAGCAGCACAGCACTTGCTTGATTTATTTTTTAAACATGGGGATAGTGCCTTTGTGTTAAAGTGCTTTGCTGAATCAGGACATAACTTATGAATATTGAACCCCTCTCTCACTGCATTCCTCTCTATCAGCAACAGCCATTCAAAACTACAGGTTGTATTTTCCTACCTATTCTGGCAGGATGGCAACTTCAAACAGCCGAAGTTCAACAGAACCCCTGGTGCAAAACTTTAAACATACTAAAGTTACATATTTTTAACATATATCTAATGAATTTGTTGTGTACCCTGCAGTTACAGCTTTGGCTTGAAGGCACAAATATTAAGGCACAATAAATGCAAATAATGTATACATTTCAATGTGTTGTGTTGAAGATAACTTTGTACTACACAGTATTTAGGTATAATGACATGTCATTCAAACATTTCCTCAAGTTATTTTAATACCTTTTTTTCTTTGATAACCTGGGTAAAAAGAGGAATGTATGTTAAATTATTTAAATATTTCTTCAGTGCAAATGTGGTAATTTTCTTCTAAAGTACAGAAGATTGAGATTGATTTTTCAGCATTTGGATTTTAGCAAAATAAAACTAATATTTACATTCATCTTGAACAGCATTATTTGAACTGTTTATCAAAAAAATAAGTATATAGTACTTTTCTATCAAAAAGAAAAAGTGTTTTTGGCTTCTTCAAGTTTTTTTCCTACCAACCTGCATAGGGACTCGTGACAGGTAGAAAGACAGTTGCTCTAGACAAGTAAGTTGCACACTACCGAATCTGCTGTTCAGACAGAGCTGTCGTGCTAAAGTGACACTGAAAAAAAATTTGGTTTTGCTCGCTCTCAAAATATTTCTAAAAGAAAAAAAAAAAAGGACACATTCCAATTTTTTTACTAAGCTCCAAATATGCACACTAGACCTGTTAGGTGTCCTGCACCTGTTTAAATAAAAGAGATCTCTACCACATAACTTTCAAATAAAAACTGAATCTGCCTAATTTCCTTAGCAATACAAACATAATTAGTTGGAAAGAAAAAAACATATTGCACTGAAATGAAAGAAACAGGGACAGTAAAAATTTTCTTCTCAGTATTAAATAGGAAGGATGTCCAGTGCAAAGAATCGCCCCCCTCCCTTTCCTCTCCCGTTAACACTTGCAAATGTTGTCACGGAGTTCAGATGATCTCAGGTTTACATTCCACAGAAAACAGTTAAGGCAATGAGGAATCACAGTGCAGTCTCAGTCACGCATAATCCTGAGGAAGGATCCAAGGAGGAGTCTGTGGCAAGCTGACCATTCTGAACAACCTCTGGGTAATTCTTACTGAAGTATACCTAGGAAAAATAGTGGATTCCATGAGTAACTATGCACCAAAGTCCATTTAGCTTCAAACAATATTTCTGGAGATAAATATAGTAGAGACAAATATGTATCCTTAAGGAATCCCAACGGGAACTTCAGGTTAGTGGCGTTCAGCAAACGTATGTCACTGAAAAATTAGCAAAATTACTATGTGAACTTACATTATAACAAAATGTGAGAAAAATCCCACAGAACCTGTAGATCCCCTCAAATTTTGTTAATTCAGATGAATAGATATGTTTTATCGCTTTACATTAAACTGATAAGTAAAATCATTTTACTAGCTCAAAACATGGAGATAAATTAAAAACAGGATGACAAAGAAGCTGTGAAATCTTGCGTCTGCACAAGGGTTTCTCATTTTCACACATAAAATGAACACAATGGATTTGGATGTTAAAATCAGGTTGTAATCCCTATATTTTACAAACTATGATTGACAACCATTGAAACTTCGAAGTATATGTATGAAATATCCCGGCGTTTAATTTGTGCTGCAGAGCAGTTATAGGGGCCTATAGAAATGTGATCTCTGGATAGCGAACCACAATAATGAAAGAAGAAGCAAAAGCTTTAACAATGACTCAACCAAGCAACTTCTCTAAAACGTAAGATGATACCAAATAATAGGACAGTTCTTTGCCAAGCCTTTGAGTTCCTGAATTCTACCAATTTCTAGCTCAACTAGAAGAGATACAGGTTTCCTGATAAATGTATAATCAGAACATAAAGGAAATGAAATGCTGTCAAGTTTCACTGTTCCACAATCATCAGTTTTTAGCAGCTGTATCATATCTCTGTTCCTTGACAGATGCGCATAACAAAATGAAATAATGTCAAGACTTGTGTGCTCTTATCTAAAAATGTGTTTGGGTGAAAAAGGACTTCAAATGCAATTTTTTTTCAAAGAAGAATGTGAGAAGTTTTGTTTGAGTCTTTAAAAACAGAAAATACACTATCTTTCTGAAGCTGACACGTGTCACGAGTTAGGTCTCATAGTCAGACTGCTTTGAGTACAGCTTATGAAACATTTCTGCAATTTATATTTAAGAGTGTTGTCAACAAAGTTCGGTTTGTTTGATAATAATGTCCTTTTCATATACATGAATACATGCATAAGACACATGGGATAAAAAAAGAAATAGTCATTCTACAAAAATAGTCCTGTAAGTACCACTGTCATCTTTTGTGCACACTCACTAATGCAGGGTATATGCATCTTTACAAGTTTCAAAGAATATTAAAGTCTGATTTGAATCAACAAAAGAATTGGGAGTCCTGTTAAGAGGTATTCCTCAGTAAGCAGTCACAATCGGATGCAACAGAGAGGAAAGTTAATGAGGCTGCCGACTGCACACACGCTGCAGACGGCAGCCTCAGTATTCCCATCCCGTTCTTGGTTTAAAACATAAAACTTTGGCATACTTTTAATGCAGCTTTTGAATGTGACTTTTTTTTAATGGAAAGCTAATAGAAAACCTTGGCACATTACTAGAGATGTAATGAAATGGCAGCTGCTTTTCAACTGTCTCATTGCAATTCTTCCCCTGAGCCCAATCCCACAAGATATTAAATGCCCAAGTCTTTATACAAGTTCCTTCCACTGCCAACAGAGCTGCAACCTTTTTAAAAGTAATCACTGAGGTGAGATAACACCTAGTTTTTTAATATTTACACATCTGTCATAGCTTTAAAGTAAAATAAAACAAGCCTTATTTTTCCCTCAAAGTACTCAAAACCTGACTGACAGAAACCCAGCCCTATCCTGATGCCACCAAAGCCTGCAGAAAAGCCCCTCTCAACGCTGCCAAGAGCGGGGAGAACACACCAACTTCTGTTTATCTGAATAATTGAGCACTTTTATTTTTTCCTTTTTTCACTGCTTGATGACTATTTCTCACTTTCCCACAGGATTTTCTCCTAGCAGCTTCTTGTAAACTGTGCAAAGGTAAAAACAGTCTCACGATGTCGAGCATAACTCAGTTGCCATCAGGCTCAAGGGCTGTTTAATACATACTCAGTGGTCTCCAATTTGAGTTGTGCCTGTGTTGTTTTCTTTGACATTTGCACGAAAAATGGGGATACTGAGTGACCAACTGAGCCATGCAATAGCAACATGGATCCATTTGGAAGCCTGAGCTAACGTTCCAGCAATAGCTCAGTCTCACAATGCTTCGCTAAGAGGGCCGTGAGATGTTTTTTTTTAAAATTATGTTTCTTAAATATGTTCAAGTTAGTCTTCCCAATTTAAGATGTGTATCTGGTGTAACTAAATAACCTTGCTACAAAGAACAAAGCTTTTCAAAAAAATTAGGGAAAAAACCCTCTTAATTTGCACTTAAAGGATATATGCAGAATCAATACTTTTCCAGAAAATGCGTTTTAAAGTTTCAGCTTACTGAAAGAAGTTCTTGCTACACATTTGTGTTGTGCAGGTCCAAACTGAAATAAATCAAGATTCAGGTCCAAAATGCAATAAATCAAATAATCATTGCCAAAACATAGCCACATTCCAAACCATTTTGCTTAGCAACCCACTGTAATGCTTTTTGAAAAGTATGTATATATGTCATATTACCATTTCTTTTTATGTGCAGCATGCTGTTTTCCAAAAACAGAAAGAAAGATGTTCTTCATAAAAACAGTTCTTAGTAACCACAGTAGGAATGTGGGAAACCAACAGCAGTACATGCAACAGACTTAGTAGTGTAAAAAGAAAAGCCATTGGAATCAGCTCTTCTGACTAAGCAACTTCTCTGAAAGTATGCGTGAAGCACAAGGGACAGCAATAACAAAACCCCTGAACTGTCCAAGTCCTTCAAACAGAAAGAACTATAACTCTGCTTCTGGGTAGCTGCTGACTGGAGATGCAGTCTCTTGATTCCCATATTTTTGGGCCGAGTGTGGATAAGCACCATGCTTTGCATTCTTGGCAGATGCTAAAGCTTGTATCTGCCTTCTAGCCTGGGAGTTAGCAAACTTTTTCATCAAACCACATTTCAGCAGAGACTGGTTCCTGGATCTCTTCCCTTCCTGTACAAAATCACATAACATTGATGTGGTAACTGCAGATGACTATATGGGCAAGTAACATCAGGCAATTATTTTTATACATTTTGAATCATCTTTGAATGCAATTGTGCAACTGGGGAGGGCTCCGGGGAAGGAAGGAGTGACAGCATGACATAGCTAAATTTCTACAGATGACAGCTGGACAGCCTCACCTCTTGCCTTTCCAAGGATCAAGCCTTAGGAAGCTGGCCTTCACTTTACAGACAAACAATGGTCATATGAATTCGAAGCTACCCTTTTAAACATCATTTATATAACCTCCAGATTGTCATGCACATACCACAGAAAACATGGCTAACCCATTCTTTTCTAATAAGAAAATAAATGAAGCTACACTGCAGCAATGGAAGAGGACAGCAGAACTCATAACACATCTCAGTTCAAGACAAAGCTACTTCCTCAGTTCTGCAACTTGTGCCACACAAGAATTTATAGTGTATGCTCTTAGCTACAATGCTTTACTCGAAAAACTCTTTTAAAAAATAAAATCTGAGAATATGAACAGAACAGAACTCTCTTCTCCCATCTTCAAAAAGTCCAATAAAATAGCATCCAGACATGAGCACATAGCCTCCGTGACAGCACAATTTTCATTTTTTTCCACCTTGCTGGAAGTGTTTCTATTTTTTCACTGGAAAACAGTCAGGCACCTGCCATTTTGTTTCCTGTCTTTATGTGTTGTTCTCCTGTCTACTTGTCTTTTGTTTCCCCAGGTAACAGCTTAGACTTTGTGTTCCCCTGCTCCACACATCCAGCAGCTTGAGGAAAGGAAAGCATGAAGGCTAAAGAGCTTCTTTGCCTCTTGCCTGTAAAAGGCTCTCTTAGGTCGTTACCTGCTTAACACCAGTGCCTTACTCGCATGCTGAAAGCACAGTTACATGAGATCCAAGAAAGCTGCTGCCAAGCTGAGCACTGCCAGTCTCAGCTGAAGCAATGCTGAAACTTTGTTGGCACCGAGAGAATCAAAATCTTGCCCTGGACATCCTGTGTGGTAAATCATCAAGAAAAAGGAAAGCAAGCCAAAGCTAGTCAAAGAGTTCCTCAGTCACAGGTCATTCTTTTTTATCTTCTTATCTCTGCTTCAGCTTTCCATCTGAAAAGTGGAGACGATATAGCCTCACCTCACAGGCATATTATGAAAATGAATCCATTGATGTCTCTTAAACACTTTGATTGCCAGAGGAATGCCCACAATTACATTAATAATTCTGTACTCCGAGTAGTACGTTTGAATAGAGTAGATTTGAATAGTAAGCAGTAAATCAGGCACAGAGCCTTGTAGGGAACGAGGAGGCAACAAAACATTCAACAGCTGTTTCTCAACTGAGCCCTGCTCATCTTGTGTGCAGAACAGACAGCCAGGGTACAAGAACGAAGCAAGGGAACACAACAGAAGGAATGCGAACAAACCCTCGGGGACCACAGTATGGTCACAGGCACCGAACCCCAACTCAAATCTGATGGACCCTTTTAAAAACAGACGTAACAGATAAATGTTCGATTCTGCAGCCCTAGCGTGTTTTTTCACAGCAAGTTAAGATCAATGCCCAGCACAAGTGAGCATGTCCTATATTATTCACACTTACTGTTTTGTGTACACACAAAAGGATGTAAGAAATCCAGTCTTTCAACTCGGGGTATATAAATACACGTATCATTTGGAAGTCTGTGTATATCCCACTGAAAATTATGGCTTTCTTTGCCTTGCAAAACTGACAGATCCTTTAGTGGAAGGCTTACTGTAACACTGAATATGCTAACTTGAGATAAACAAACTGCAGAGACAAACTTAATTATCGCTTCTTCTAAAATTACCCGTTTCGCTGTTTCAATCAGAGAAGCCGCTTCAGTCTTGCCCACTTGTTGCACCATTTTGTAAAACAAGCTGTCTTGTTCTTGCAGCAAAATGTAAGGTTCACCATATTCTTTCAGTCTTCCCGCATCTAAAACCTGTTAAATCAGCAGAAACCAATGTATTAACATAAGAAAATTAAAAACTAAATGTTACAGACTACAAACCAAATGTAGGCGACTACAGGCAAGGGGGAAATACACGCACTTTTAGTGCTAAGATGAATTTTGTACCCCGAAAATGAATTCTGTCCTCTTCAAACTAGTAGAGCACTTTCTCAGTTTACAGACCTGTTGTACAATTTTAGAGTGCCCTACAGCTATTCCACCTATAGGAATCCAACGTAAAGTTATGCAGAATATGGAAATACAATGTTTGTGCAGCCAACAAAGCAGATTATAAGATTCATTGTGTAAGAAGGAAACAAAGAGGTCCAAAATGGGCTCTGAAGTAAACAGCTGTGGGTAAAAACCACGCAATAACCACCAAGATGGTTAAGGGAGAATAAGTAGGTCTTTTGAATTAGAGGTGAAGATGTAATTAAAGAAAATGAGGGTGCTGCTGAAAAGATAAACAATTTCTTGCATCAGTTTTTGCCAACTATGTATTAGAAAGATATTTAAACCTGACCCTGTTCTTTCCACATAAAGAAAAGACGAGATGCCACCATGGACACAGGTACCCAAAAAGAGAGGAAGGGAGAAGGAAAGAACGACTGAGAAATTAAATAAGCATTAAGTCAATAAGTCACAGAGGATACACATGGTCAAAAATAAAGGAAAAAAAAATTAAGAATAAGCTGATTGAACCTCTAAGGAAATATTCTCAGACTAGTGACTTCATTTAAGGACTGCATGGCAGCAAATCTTGAACTTAAATTTTTAAAAGCCTTTACAGGATTAATTCGAGGAAATTTCAGACTAGCATATATATTTTGAGATAAGACAGCAATTTAATTGAAACAGTCATTAAAACAGAAGAAGACACACAGATCACAGGTAGAATTTGTTCTCCACAGTTTTAGCAATCACAAATCTGGTATACTTTTTAATGCACCAGAAGAAAATGAAAGGAAAAATGGTTCATATGGATTTCCAGAAAGGTATCTGGTGTAACTAAGTAAGTGTGCTACAAAGAACAAAGCTTTTCAAAAACCTGGACAGAAAACAAGAGATTTGAATTAAACAGTGCAGTTTTCTTTGTAGAAAGCTGAACAGGTAGGAACTGGTGGGAACCACATTGTTCTGGCATAGGTGGTAGCTACTTATGTTAGTCATCAGAAAAAGGAGGGATCAGAGAAGTGACAAACCTGCGAATGACACAAAAACGTGCAGGTAAGTCCAGACCAGAGGGTCAGATACACCTAACTACCCTAAGAGAATGAGAAACACAATAGCAGGGAAAAGTCAATATTGACAAATGCAATGCACTCAAATACTTAACTGGCTTACAAATTAATGGTATTGACTCAAGAAAGAGATTTGGATATTAGTCTACAAGTTCAGTACTTTATGCCATGAGTAGGAGTAATGGAGTTTTAAAAAAAAAGGGAAAGAATTTATGTAACAAAACAATTCAGAAAATATTTTTGTTCTTATATAAATAAAAAAACTGAATACACATGGCGTGCTATTGACAAAGATATTGCCACAACAAAAGGACTTCAAGGACTCATAACTCAAGCCATAACTGCGGTGTGCGTACTTGTGAGAAAAAAGAAAGATCTAAAAAAAATGAAGCTGTTGATTTCAGGAAAAAAAAGAATAAAAGGTATTGTGAGGATAACTTCCAAAATAACAAAAATAGTATGCAAACTTCTGTTTGAAAGAAGAACCTCCAACAAGTTAGGAGATAAATTCAGAGTCCTGTGAGGAAACTAAACATCCATAAAACTAAACATCCTGACGGCCAAGGGCCCTGCAGATCTCCAAGCAGCCTGGACCCCAGTAAACGGCAAAACCCACAGGGAAGGGGCACAGCTGAGCTGAGCCCTTTGCCTGCACCGGTGTGAAAATACCGCAGTGCCGAGAGCGCGGTCGGCTTGTCTGACACCAGAGACCCAGCACCAGGGAAAATGGATTCGCTCCTTCCCTTCCGGTTCAATTAAGTACATGGCATTTGAATGGAAAATAACTCAGACAACAAACAGCAGCATAATTACATCTAATTTCATGAACTGTATGCACAGAAACCTACCAGAAGATATTTGCTATTTTCAAAAGCTCTTAACTTAGAGAACCCAGCCTATACTATGGATTTCCTTCACAAGCGATTTCCAGTATTGTTTGGAATTGCAGCTGAAAACGTGCTCATGGAAAAATCTTAAATATTAGTAATATTGCACAGCACAACATACAGTCATTTAATAGATGCAGTATTTCACCTGCAGAAGTATACTTGCACGCATGCTGACTTTTCAGTGTACTTAGTCCTACCCCATTTACTCTGAGTATTTATTGATTAATTACAAATATAATTTTTATCGCAATCTTTTTTAAGCCACAGTATGTCACAGTTAAGGACAGCTTCCTTAAAAATGCAATAAATTATCGTATACAATTCAACATTTAAATCAGGGTGCCACGGCAGAACATCTCTGTTGCCTTTAAGTAAAGCTTTTTTCAGCACAGCACTAGATTATGCACGCACTTCTTAAGAAAGGAAACAAAAAGCATCTTCATTAAATGTGTCTCTTACGAGTAAAGAACTGCAACAGACAAGTAGAAGATTTTTTTAAAAATTATATTACTGCAATATTGCAATTTTAACATTCATTTTGCAAATATCTGAAACAACTGCAAACACAGACAATCTTTCCCCTCCAGAGAACTTGGGGAAAGGGAAAAAATTATTCTTCCTTGACAAGTTTGAAACAGTCAAGTCCAGAAGATGAACGCATAGAGCGAGCAATTTCTGTCTGGAGAAACTCCATCCACATTTTAAACGAATCATTAACCTATTCGTAGCCTTTCTTTGGGAATAAAACCCAAACTTGTGTTATGAAGATAGACAGAACAACCATACAAAAAACAAGCTGTGTTACTTGTTTAAAAAAAATCTGAAATGAAAAATAAAGAATGAAACTGAACAGACAATATCATTCCTACAAGTCAGGAACACTACAAATCCTGTTCACCAAGGAAAAACACTTTCTACTAACTGCTGTCATCTATGAGACAATGGAGAAAATTTAAGCTGATTTACTCGGTAGTTATACATTTATATATTTATATATTTATTAAAAAGCGCTTAGACAAAGAGATAGGTACTCTTCTTTGAAGAAATGTGTGCTGATAAGATTTACATAAATAAATAGGTACTTTGGCTAAGGCTTTGCATACTCTTACTCACTGACTCCAAGCCAAATTAAAATCATTAGGACTTCAAAAAGCCAGCTAATCATTCAGGAAAGGTGGAATCTGGTGTTTACCAGCCACATATTTTCCGATCAACTTGCAACGCTTATCACCGCACAATACAAGAGAATCGAACCCAGATGGGTTCCAAGGCAGTTGTACCAGTGGAACTTGATACAGAACAGCCAGAGAAGCTTGTAGCTGGCGAAATCAGATCGGCAGGGAGATAATGGAGGACACACACAGGAGCACTTGACTCTGAATCAGACCGGAATTTCATCACAGACTTCAGTGCGGATACTGAGAGAGAGGGGTTTTGTACAAAACACTAAACTTTTCAGCTCCTTGCTCTGACTCTTTGTAAAATACATGAAATAAAGGCTCGATCCTTCTGTGGGAGCTAACTGCCTGTGAAATACTTAGACAGCCCAGAGTAAAATAAAAACAAACACAAAAGAGTTACATAAACCCAAAGTGGTCATATGTAAACCAGGGCCAGATTCTCCACCCTCTTGCACTGGCAGCTTCTTTTACCTTGCCTGCACTGCTCTTGCCTTTGTAGTACCACCTTTATGACTTCAACAGGATTTTCTCATGTGAAAGAGCAATTCCGACAGCACAAAATTTAGAAAACTGGCTGCTGGCAATCATACAAAAGAAAGCATGCAGGAAAATTGCCGTTCAATGGAATTTGCTCACCTCCCCGAGTATGACGAAAACAACGTTACTTACAGCTATCCAAATTAGCATTACTCAAGCAGCAATACAGAGACATCTTAAGTTCAAACAGGGCTCAAATGATGTATTCTTCCTGAGGAAAATCCCTGCATGCCACCTAATTCTACTCCATCTAATGTTTCATCCTGGTTGAATAGTCTGGGGCAGTGACTGAGTTGTGATCTTTCCAGAAGGTTAAGAACCATGCTGGGTAGAAGACAACATAGCTTTGAACAGCATTTTGTTCGATATTTGAGGCACAGAATAATACAGAAAGAATACGGTCAAAATATGGCAGGGAAGGACAGAGAAGCAGAAAAGAAGTATTTGATCTTGACCTGCAATATCAAACATGAAAGGATTATTAGCCATTTAAATGTGTTGTTTATGTTAACTCTAACTAGCACAGGAGTATTTGCCTATGCCACAAAAATGCTGCTGAACTAAATTTGGGTAAGATTTGAGAATTACATTTTGCCTCAGCTGTAACCTACCAGGGTATCTATCCCCATTTTGCCTATGTCCCTCCCAAAACCCCCAAGCTTTGCAGTATTTCCATTCTATAGCCTCAGAATTTATTTTATTAACCAAGACAAAAAAGTAGGGGAAGGAAGACAAAAACGGAAACATAAAACGGTGAAAAAGAAATCAGGAAATCTATTTCACCACGAAAAGAGAGAAACAAAACAACAAATGAGGATACTACATCAAGATAGTTGAGTATCCAGCAGAGACCTAGGCAGCAGAGCCAAGAGAACACCTTTTCTCCTTGACGATTCCTCAAGTAATCCATATTACTCTGTTGCACAGGACTTTGGAGAAGCCAGTACTCATTTAGTAAGTGAATTTTACAATCTTCTTTGTGGATTAATATATGTAAAAGAAGTGTCATTAGCCACAGAGAGAGAAAAAACAAGGGCCTTTTAAAACGCTGTAACAAACACCATGTACTTACAGCTATGCATAGACACAAAAAAGAAAGTTCTAAATCCTGTGTTTTCTAACTTTCAGCAACAAAAGCAGACAAACCAAGAGAACAATAGTTATAAAACATTCTGAGAAAAAAACAATCCAAGGTTGGAAGTGTTCAGCAACAGAGGAGGGGGGCATGGGAATTTATTTCAATTATTATTGAGGAATGACTAGTGTTCCTATTCACGTTCATATTCACCATAAAGCCAGAGGGGAAATGGGACATTTAAGAGTTGATCATAAATGTTTTTATTTCCTATTCAAAAGGGAAATAATTCAGGGAAATTATCTCCTTGGGAATACATCTGATTTAATTTAGACTTGGAGAAGACATCACCAAACAACAAAATCATTATTAAAGTTCAAAACTCTGCTAGGAGTACAACTTTGAACAATGTTTTCCTCAGAGAGCATACATCAAGATGATCTTCAGTAAAGTCCTGGGAAGAGAAGAATATTCAGGAGATGCTTCTGGTTACATCAAATTATAAGAAATATATTTACCCAAGACAATACATAGCTTTGTGGGAAAGAGTCAACAGCCTGTACTCCAGTTGGCATTAAGTTCAGATGCAAGCATGTTCTGTCTCTTCTGCCTCATCATGGTTTGTCAAAGCAGATCAGAAACATGCACATACTTCTCTGAAGAATCATTTATAAATATCAACCTATCGAAACATGTTTGCGAACATCGAAGCACATTGAGAAGGCTGCAAATATAACTCAGAAACCATTTTAAAGGGTTTTTTTCTTTTCTTTTGAAAGTTCTCTCTCTTTTTTTTACTTTTGGTGGTGGAGCTTTGCTTGGTTCTTTCTTGGTTTTTTGTTCTGATTTTTCTTAAGCCTTCAGGTTTATTCAAAGCATTCCCCATGCTCCTTCAGGGTTCCTATACAAATTATTCTACCAGTAACTCCAGACAAATGTGGTGTCAAATAATGTATATTTCATGTATCATGTATATGAACAGAGCAGAGCACACCTGGGAATTTACCTTCTTATAATATGAATTATTATTGTCAGATTTTCCAAATAATTCACCTCAGCAGAGCTTAATTTTGCTGTAACAACGCCAAACTTGCCACTAGTCACTGGGATTTGACATGTATCCCCCTTATCCCCCGCTTCACAGAAAAGGCAACTTTGGACATCTTGTTCTGTAATCAGAAATAGTGGATTTCTTTAAACTGAAATTATTCTTTGGCTGTAACTTAAGGGAAATTGAGCATGCAGCACTGCCTGGTAAATTGTTTCACGCCGGTTTTCTTTAAGCTTCTTGCAGAGATTTAAAAATCAACCTTCTTTTTCCTCCAACTGATGGCACGCCACTGTAAGCTGGATGGAATGTTGTGGGGAAAAAATACCAATTGCATGTGTAGTAATGAGACTTATTCTACTGATAATCACTCGATATGAGCTCCTTCTGCGTCTCGTTGAAGAAGTCTGTTCAACCACACACTGCAAATGTCTCTTGTATTGTAGAGCTTCCTCACCTCCAAACATCTGATATGCCTGTGTAAGTTCAACCCTTGCCTTAGAGGGTAAGAAGGGGCCTCATGCCAGTGCACACCAACAGCTGACAAAAACATGTACGTGCTGGCAAACTCTCCTTCGGTCAATCCCTAATGACTGTTTCCATCACTGTAAAGCCACATTTCTCAACTGGGACCACGGAATGGCTCAAATGTGGCCCTGAAGTGATATGAGATATACTTCAGTTTAAGAAATCCCACTCTTTAATAAGGCTTTTGAGGGTCTTAGAAAGGTAGATAAGCTACAAGGATATTATACTTTTCAAGAGGTTAAGGAATATTGTTGCAGATGACTGAGCATGTCTCCTGGTTTTATCAGTTTCTAATGACAATGAACTTGTGGCTCAGCTGCCATGCAGAGAGTTTCACCTTATCAGAAACTCTCTGCTCAGAGCATCAGCCACCAGCATGACCTGTGCTAATTTGCTTTTAAACAGTAACACAGTATTTCTGAGTAAGCAAAAATCATTCTCTAAAGATGTGTTAGCATTTCTAGTGCAGTCTAGATTCCATACCATTGTCTTTAAAGAAACATATGACCATCCTGTCACACTGATGGAAACACATTCACACACAAATGCCTGACAGAATGAGAGATCAAGGTTCATCAAACATTGGCTTCACTTCCTGCAGAAATTCAAATTCAAATTGTTCGTCTGAACGCTTCCAGCTGAAGTACTGCCTCAATAATGAGTTGTTTTATTTAGGCAAAAGAAGAATCTTGTTGGGCAGCCCTCTTGAAATGGGAGCAGCTTTTAAGAACTCAAAGATACCAATGTTTTGGAGAAGTGTGGCTTAAAACTGGCAGAGAATCAAGAACTCTAGTGTATTTTCAAGCTCTTTGGGATTTTGACTTGATTTTAGAGGCAGATAGGCTAGGTGTGACATTTACCACTGTCAGAGACACTCTGTTTCAGCTGACAAGACTCGCTCTGATACACGACCACGGCACATAGCTCAGTATCTTATGCAAAACCTGGCCTAAAAACCAATACTGAATCTTCCCTTAATGGTAAAGACGCATATACCACTCAGCTTTGAAAGCAATGCCTTCACTGTTGATATTTGTGGAATTATATTAAATTCCAAGGAAGAAAATGGAAGGATCCTGTTTTCTCTTCGGGTTTGATTAACATCAACCCAGTTTCGGAAGATCTGGGAACAGTGGAAACTGCCTTTGTTCAGAATCAAACCAAAGCTGACCATTTCTGAAACATCATTTGCTAGATGCTCAGCTCTTGCAGAAACTCTGGAAGTCTTGAGTTAACAAAAAGAAAATGAGAAACCCAAAGGTTTCCAGGCCCTCTGCTCTTCATGCAGGTCCCCTTCTATGAGTATCCTTCATATTCTTATCTTCACATTTCTTTACTCAAGAGACTTTGGTCCCAGAACTCGGCAGGGATCTTTCTTAGGTTGAATAAAAACAAGAATAAATTTAGTTCTCATATTCCTCTGTCCATATTTTCAAGACAGAGGCTGAGTCAAAAAAAGGAGTTTTATTAGTGTTTGCTCCTTTAGAATAATGACAGCAAGTGCACCAGTGTGAATGTAGCAATTTTACTGTGGATTACTGGATTCAGACCCACAAGGTACTTTAAGGTTTTTATGAAGAATTAGATGCTTAGTTGCAAAAATTTGGCATTCATTCTAGCTACTATAATCCATGAAGCTCCTTTTACATTCTTTAACAGAACAGACTTCAATAGCACAAGCATAATATCCAATAATGTTTCACCACACTCCAGATACTGGGCAAATAAAAGGTCAAACCCCCTTTTAGCTTTCTGTTACATAACAACAACAACAAAAAATACCCATTTTAAACCCATGCAGTTGTCCTGCTTTAGAATTTTGAAGAACTGAACAATAGTTTTGAATGTAGTCCTACTTAACTGTTATTTTCATAAATTTTCGTATTCTATCATCCCAGGCTCCAGAAATACTTATGGTCTCATCAATTGACCTCTCTTAGACGTCCCAAGCACTCGAAGGCCGTGTCTGACAGCAGGCAGCTCTCCACCATGGAAACATTCCGACATGGACATAGTGAAGACCAGAGAGTCAACACCAATGGTGGGACACAGCTTTCCCAAAGAACTGTTCTGCAACGAGGATTGCATGTTCTGTGTCTTGTGACTTATCACAATTCTCCCTTAAACAGAATGTCGAGATTTACTGTAAAACACATTCATTTTCCAGCAGTGATACTTCAGTAAGTGGAAAAGAAAGCCACCAAAAGAAGAGCCAACAGACCACAGCATTTCTGACTTTAACTCAGTATTACTAATTTAAGTGCACCACCACTACCTTCCTACGTTCTCCACATCTCCATCTGAAGCTGGGCCACTGCAGTGAAAGCTCACATACAGGTATCAGTAGGACAGATGGGGCTTCCCCACTGCTACAAGACCTCTGCCTCTCACTGGGCTGCAGATTCAGACTCCCTCATGCTATTCTCTGATAACACTTGCATTTCTAGCAATGCAATGCTTCAAAAGGAAGGGCTTAACCTGACTGCCCTGCATACACAGGGGATACAACATTTTTCTGGGAATGGGGAACATTGAATTCAGACCTCTTCAGACAGAGCAGAGACTTCTGCATTTCCTGGAAGAATGCTGTCATCCCCATGGTAAGGAAGGGCGATATGGCCATCACTATCATGTTCACTTAGATATCTATCACCATTGTCTCATCCTCATCTGGATGGATGAAGGACATTAATGTCCAAGACTGGGTCAGATATTGGAACTCCACAGAGAGACAAGCGCTCGGACCTTGTCTGCAGCACAGCATTTTCTATCTAGCTGTAGGTGACTCCCTTTTCACCACACAGACTGCCTGGATCTCCCTCTCTATCTTTGATTCCAAGACGTTTATACTTGCTCTTGGTGGACTGATTGCTCTGCTGAAGGTAGACGTCTACAGTGCAGGAAACACAGTGCCTGATTTATGAGGCCCAGATGTTCCACCATGGCAAACACAACATCAGAAAAATGAGAATAAGGGAGAATAACGAATGAGGGAGGTGTACCGGAAAGACGTGGGAAGTAGGGAGGCTTATCGGAAAGACGTGGGAAGTCATTTTCTATTGACCAAAAAAAACAACTCAGGTCTGGCTGTGAAGTGCATTGTATTGTTACCCTGAATATTAGTCATTTCAGAATGTAACCACAACAGGTTTTCCCATAAATAAATCAAATCTCTTCCCATGATTCTCTCATCAAAAACTTCCTATTTGAATGACAGTTTTTAATTACCAGATCAAGTTCTGCTTGCATAAAGAGTTTCCATTTCAAAGAAGTATTGCACTGATATGAAAACTCTCTGGAGAAACACTCTTGTCATTGGAAAAGGCACAAGTTTTGACTCTGTGGCTTTCCTCTAGAGAGGCCACGGCACAGTATATACAGCAAACAGCTCCATCAGGTTCTTGCCAGATGCATGTACTTTATTTGCTACTGAACCACTATGGCCCTGGGTGAGCCTCAATTTCTGTATGCTTCTGTTTTCTCCTCTGTAAAAACAGAGTTTCTAAAAACCATTTCTCAGTCTGGAGAAGGAAGCAGAGAAGAGGGAGAGGAATGGGCGACAAGGATTTTATAAGATCCCTCTGGACGTCTTGGGAGTGGTGCCCATTGGCTGCCACAAGCTGCAGATGCAGTTTACATAAAAGGCCTTTGCCCTCTTTGGTGAGGACAGGACAGGAAAGCAGCTGTTGAGGTGGTGGGGAAGCTATGTGGAATGAGGGGCCAGTAAAACAAGCCCGAGTTGAGCTTCTGCCAGGATTTGCCACGACAGAAGAGGTAACTGCAGCTTTCATCCTACCCTCCCCTTCTGCCAGGCAGCAGAGTGCCTGCCTGTGCCAAAGAGCTAAAATGGGTACTGCTACACCTGATGGGAAGAGTTACAACTTGGCTTCTCAAAGTAATGAACGAAAAGGAATGAGAAAGTGTCCCATTAGATGCTGGAGCAGCACAGAGGGAAGAAAAAAAAAAAAGGAGCTTGAAAACCGCTGGATTATAATTTTATGGTAGTATTATTTGATGGGCTGACTTAACAAGTCTTTCCAACTTTGGTTCCAAAGATTGTATGGATACTTCCCTATCTCACCCAGGTGTTTGAAGTTTAATTAATTAATGTTTATAAAGAGCGTTACAATTTCCAGATGAAAGGTCCTATGCAAGTGCAATGTAGTATTACTCATTGAGGCGATTGGGTTAGAGAGTATCACGTTACACAATACAGCTCTTCCCTCAATGATTTTAAGCGTTTGAAGTTCTGATAAAATGTGTTTATCACTAAGGCAGATATAATGGAAATACTCTTAAGGCGTGACCTGGATTATGAAAGCAGAGGTATGGTTTTGGGAATGGAACAAACGAGAATTAAAACAACTCCCGAGGCCAGATTTGTCTACAGTTGTATAAAATATATTCTGCTCTTCCTTTTTTCCCTCCTTGAGTAGGCTTTTCTTCTCTTCTAAAATAGAACCGGTTATTACGAGGGGTGTGAGCAGACATGCAACAGTTCACGTTCAGTTCCTATTTCCATACTCATCCAACTTGACATTTTCTCATGACTTTCTCAAAATTATTTTCTGCTCTAATTTTTTTTTTTTTTTAATGTTTGGATTAACCCTAAAGGCGAACAGTTTCTTTTTGGAAAGTTCTGCTTTAACTAGTCATTAAACTGAATTAAATCAAAAACTCATGGACAATGCTAAGCTGGAGACTGCAGCCAACACACTCAAGAAAGGATGACCAGTTTTGACCCCTCAGTACAAGAAAAAGGAAGGTAAATTTGAGCAAGCTTGAAATAGGGTTACCAGGGTGGACAGTGAACTGGACCACCTATGAGGAGAGGCTGATGGAGCAGGGCGTGTTCACCCTGGAGAAATGATGGCTTCAGGGGACTTAACAGCAACCTTCCCATATCTACAAAGAAGTTACTGAGACGACAGAAGGCTCCTCAGTGAGATACACAGTGGGAAAACAAGAAACAATTGCCATAAACGGAAGGGAGGCTTTCACTGGATATAAGGAAAAGAAAGATTTCGTGGCAGATAATTAAGCCTTGGAGCAGGTAGCCCAGAGACTGTGGAATCTCCATTTCTCAAAGTTTTCAAATGGAAAAAGTCCTGAGCAACCTGATGTGAAATTAGTGCTGACCCTGCTTTGAGCAGGAGGTTCCTTTCAGTCTGATTCAATGGGAAGGGAGGAAAGCCCTAGGTGATGTCCACTTGTTCAGGAATGGGCTTGAACATGGGTGATTGATTTAAGAGAGCTGAACAAGTTTGCCCAAAATTTGTCTGAAAAGTAACTTACTCATCATTTGTCAAAGACAATTGTTAATATTTTGACTGCCAGGTTCTATCCTTGTTCTTCTTCCCTAATTTTCTAAAACATTTATCACGATAGCAAGCAACAGAGATTTGGGATGGCTTATAAATAAGGCATTATTGCACCTAGAGGTCTCAGTTAAAGGAGAAACAAACCCAGGATTTTTAATAATACTGCATAAAGCAATAACAATGCACTTCGTTTGTGCATTTCTGACTCTTCAAAAAGAATATGCATCAAGTTAAATTTGTGAATTACTAAAACGCACCATTGACTAACCAAACTATACAACACGTTAAAAGCTTTCTTTAGCTAAGTCTTCTCAATTTTTGTGATATTGAAGTAAATGATTAATTTTCCATGAATGCTGATTTTATTGTTAACAGCTCTCATTAATAATTAGTTAGTCTTCTAGAGGAATATTCTTTTTCTTGGCATTTTTAACAGGTTTTTCTTCCAAAATTCTGCTTTACTCCCACTAAGAGTTACACGCCTGAGTAAACAGAGAAATTAAAGTGTAACAGAAGCACACCTGCCATAACTCTGATCATTCTAAATGAGAGATGGTAATTCTGATTTGCCCATAAACAGAACCAATAACTAAGGATGTAAAGAAAACAGGATTGTTATGAAGTGACATGTCAGTTTCCTCCTTTTTTCTATCACGCTTCTCCCCCTCCTCTCTCCCCCAATTTATAGAAACCTGTAAGATCAAAACGGAGCAATGCAAAGATGAAAAATATTTAAAAGTTGCTACTGGCTGCAGACTCAAAGACACATCTTCTTGCAAATCTTTCTCAACACTCTAGAGAGACCAAAAGCATTAAAGACTATTAGACAATTAAGAAACTAGAAATCTTAATAGTGACTAAACTGAAACAACATAAGGGTAAGAATAATGTACAGACACTTAAAATGCAATAGAGTAGCTACGTAATTGGCAATTATCCTGAGTAGTTAGGGGAAAAGGGTGATTTTTATGCTTTGCTCCAACAATTTTTGGCAAAAAAAGTAAATAAAACGTTTAGTTTTCATTGCAACTTCATGACATTAAAGGTAAAACTAAGAAAACATCTTCGTGGAAAGAGCATTCTGTGCCTAACACGTTAATGGTAGTTAATGAACCAAAACCCACAGAAATCCCTTTGGACAGCTAACAAACACACACAGCTATTAATTAGGTCACAGTTGTTTCCTCACAAATCTTTTGTTCATTTCAGTTGTAGAAAACACCAGCATATCCATTAGACCTGTGGGGAGATATTCACCAGAGAAGAAAATACTTATTTATTATACGTTAAATGCTTGCAATTACATGACTACTTATGGCAGTTCTGCTGGTTTCTCTCTTTGTAAGTAAACTATAATCACTGAGCTCACAATCTATTCTGCTCCTCAGAACGCCACTCACCTCAGCAGATGCAATTGTTTAATTTTGTGTACTTCAGGCAACAACCAGAACTCAATCAAAGATTTTAAAATGTTTTGAGCATCCAGTAAAAAAAAAAAAATTGAGAGAATTATCATGCTTCACTTCCATAAAACAAAAGTTGAGAGGTATTTTTTAAGGTTACTACCAAGAAGTGAAGGATAATTTCTGCTTGAAGCCCAGTTAAATGTGAGTTCCACTTATGAACACAGTTTGCCCTCTATGCCAGTTATTTCATTAACTGGCTGCGAAGAAGATGTTTGCAAAGGGCTCATGTTCTTATTGCAGAAAATTGTAAAACTGCAGGCTGCACATCATGTCAAGGACACAAACTAGGTGTACTTCCTGAGAGCCCAGGGAACACCACTGCCTTTATGAAAATAATCAGCAATTATCTCCTAATTTCTATGCATGTGCAATGCACTGTGGGACGGACAAGATGGCACAGAGGGTATAACACTCCTCTATTGGGAGCAAAGATGGCAGACGCTCCTGCACTGGTAGTGCTTCATCTTCTCTGTTTGAGCCTTGCTTTAGAAAGCTGGCCATGTTCATTACCTCATCAGTCTAGTTCCACTTCTCCCATCACTACCTTTGCCTCAGGGCAGCTGCTGTCTCCTTACCTCCATGTCTCCTGCCTCAGAACCTCCACCACTTCCTCCTCACAAATCCCACACCAACTATTGTCACTGCCTCCCTCGGCTCACCAAGACTGCGTTACTACACCTGACCGAACCCAGCTGACTCTGTCCAGAACCTCATGGGTGTCACTTCACAGGCTCCCAGTACTGGCAGAGTTTATTTGCTCAGGTCTCCTGGTGCACCTCGCCTGCAGAGGCTTTGTGCCTTGCTGGGATAGAAAGCACAGGGCCAGAGAAAGCAAGAATTCTTTCCAGGTCCTTACATCTACAGTTTCATGAGTTGCGAGTCACAGCAGCTAGGATAAGGAGGTTAACTCGGATAAGCCTGACATATGACTTACACTCCTACCCACTTTTGGATCAAAATTAAGAAGAGTCAGTACCATTATTCTTCTTCAGGAAAGAAAGAAAAAAAGAAGCAGTTAACTGTCTTACCATAATCCTATCACTGTCAATAATGGTGTTCAAGCGGTGTGCAATGGTCAGCACTGTGCAGTGAGCAAAGGTTTCACGGATCGTCTTTTGAATGAACTCATCTGTTCTGAAACACAGCAAGAGCAATGAAGACAAAAATAAGATGTTTGCATTGATAACTGAATGGCAGGCAGGTTTTATGACTTCATCAAACATGACTGGATAGAAGGAAATATGCTTATAAAGTTATTCCAGTGCTCCTTCCTCTTGTTATACCAGATGACTTGGAGGCGTATAATGAAACGTACTCCAAAATCTACCCTTCAATACCCGATGAGGAAAGAGTTTCTTCTTGTAAGCAGAGCAATAGGCTTCATTTCGGGAGACTAATTTCCCAGACTTTGATTACAGAAAAGGGAAAAGTCTGTAGATTCAGATAGTCCTACTGATTTCTACACCAAAAAAATCATTGTTACTCTCTTTCAAGATTTAGTTCGTGCAAGCAGTGAAGTAAAGCTGGTGAAAGTAAATATCCTTCATTGCAAATCATCTGAAGAACAAACACAAGAGAGCCTAGAACTAAGGTTCTTGATTTCAAATGCAAAAGAAGATTAATTAAAGGAGATGGATGGTAAACTACAATAGTACTGGAATAGCTCAAGAACTTGAGTACTGAAAAAACCCAGAACGTGGCATACTCTGTAAATGAAAAGCATTAATTGGAACGCACAACCCAAGGAAAGAGATAGAAAATTTCCGTTTAAGAGTGAGCCTACTGTATGAATTAGCCACCTAAGAAAAGGACAGCAGAAGGAAACATAAGACTTGTAAAGATTGAAAACTAAGCTAGAGCACAGACACTGAAGTACAGGGCTGAAGTGAAAACTGTCATAAATTAAGCTGAGAACTGTGAAAAGGAAATAAAATTATACTGAAAGGTAGTAAAGACACTAGAATGCTCTTTAGCCACACAAACAAGTATTAAGGCAAAAGTTAGGCAATACTCATAGAACTGGAGCTTATTGAAGTAACTAACTGTACAAGAGAAGCACTGACACCACCTGACTTAGAGGACACCAGTCAGGCTTATATGTGGAGATCCCTACAGTCCTCTCTTTAGTCAGTGAAAGGGGAGAGGCATGGCTGGAAGGTGAATCTGAGAACCTGGATTAGGCAGCCATGCAGTGATGAATGCCCTCTAGAGGCACCTGACAGCCCACATTGCACAGGTAGCCTTGGCTCCCATCCTGGGCACAAGGCCAGGCCTTGTGAATACTCACACATTGCCCACCACCAGCCTTCAAAAAAAAAAAAAGATAAATGGCAACAGAAACCAAAATTCTCATCCAAGATAGAAGGATGACACAAAGAACTCAAAATATACTGGGGTTAGTTGAACCAAGGAAGCTCCTGCCTACAAGTCAGGCACTTGAAGGCATGGGCCTCATTTCCAGGATTTCTATTAAAACATGAATTTGTTCTTTATATATATGATGACTGAAGAATAATAAAATGCTGCAGATTAGGTTAAAAAAAGACAAAGGAGGTATCTGAATAAACTAGACTATTCAGGCAGACATGTTGGCTGGAACCATGTTTGCTTGCAAAGCCTTAATTCTTCAAATTTTTAAAAGTAATGGGAAAATAAAATACATAAAAGATTTATAAAACACATCTTCCTCTGACTAAGTAGTATTTTTTTAGACAGAAGTAGTACTCTACACTGAATCTCTCTGCACATAATAACTATCTGGTATCACTTCATGAATTACACGAAGAGAATTGTTCTGATGCCACCATGTCAGGAGGCACCAGCAACAAAAAGTGGACAGACAACTTTGGAAGAACAGGATGTCTTAGAAGAATGAAGTAACCACTACGTTTCCACAGTAGAAAGTACCAGCTCATGCTCAGAAGGATGAGCATAGCTTCTGTTACAAGCTAAGTTGAAGCAATCAGCATGACAAAGGAGAAGACAGATCCTTGCTGATGACAGGAAGAATCATCAGAGAGAAGGAAGACACAAACAGTTAAATAAGAATTCCACGCATTCTAACTGTTATTTTCATCTAGGGACAGAACATTCAAGTTCTGTTGTGAGCTTAAGAGAATTGGGTTCTGGACCACAGTCTGAGAGGCTTGGTCCTTCTGCTCCTACTTCCTAAAAGAAGCTCAAGAACAAGGTGGGAAGCAGGTGTTCCTCAACTCCTTTTGAACCAAGGCCAGTATGCAATCAGGGAAAGAGACAGGAGGAGAAGTCAGGACAGGGCCAGGCTCTTTAGTTCTGTTATCTCCTTAAGAAAAAGAAGTTGTTCGTCATGTTCCACATCACAGCAATACCAGTCCTTTCCCCCCAGTGTTAATGCATGTATATTTTTTTGCTCTCTTCTCAGCAACGCCTCAACAACCTGACTACTCTTACCTCCAAAAGGAAAAAAAAAAAATCAGGGACATCTATGAAAACACTCACTATGGAAGAGCCTTACAGAGACAGCAGGATGTGTTCCCTGTAATGGTTGAAATAGCAAAATAGAAACAAAATATTCAGTACTCAATACTCCCTAGAATTGTGTAAAAAAAGCCTTTTTCTTATAGTCAAGCTCAAGGTGAAGTTTCCTGCAGAGCTACTACAGAACATGAGAATCTTGCTCAGAAACTTTGAGAACAACTTTACAGAGGGCTCAAAACTATTTGTAACTCAGGTTATTCCTACTGTTTTCTGACAATGCCTCAGCCCTGAACATTCCTGTCCTCTGCATTCATTTATTGTATCTTCTTTTATTACACGTATTCTTTATAGCACTACCTCTTCCTACATTTACAAGAAAAAAACCTCTCATTCTTAAGAGATACTATCAAACTATTATCTTAAACAGGTATTTCTTGAACACAAGCATATCTCTAACAAGAAACTGCTGTCCATATTGTGGGCGTGACAAATGTTCTAAAATGAGACTACAGAGTAATCAGGAACAGACTTAATGCTCCATCTTCAAATATCACAGTACAAGATCTCATGCAGACATGTCCGCTGACTGACACTTGGCTAGATCCCCTCCAAGGTTCGTGGTAGATCTTGGAGCATAGTTTTTGGGACAGCAGGCAGAAGCACCATCAGTAACCTCCAGGAGAATTTTGGGAAGAAGGCAGTGAAAGCAAGAAAATGTAAAAAGAGCAAGAAAAGCATCTGTATGCAGAATTATGTGCTGACAGAGTGTAGAGACTGTATCACATACCAGTTACAGCTAGACAAGTACCAACAGAGGCATCATTTCTGTCCCTTTTTCAGGGCATAAATGGACTCTTAGTGGTGTCTGCCCACACTGAGCAAGTGTCTAGGCAAGTGCCAAGTGATTTCATCACCCACTTCAGTAGATCAAACCCCATCATCTTTCAGGCACATTAAAAACCAAAGATGCAACCTGAATACCAAAACCAGGGCTGCTGGATGACAAAAAATCAATCCTAATCTGATTATATAAAAATGGGAACCACACTACTCCCTACTGCAAGGAACAATACAACAAGAAAGCACAAAATGGTGGTGTAGCTGTCCCACAGGCACCACAGGTTGAGGATCTAACACCAAGTTTCCCAGCAACCCAAGATCTGGTGTAACCTGAATTAGTTGACTGTGCAAAAAGAAAACTATCTGAAGAGGAAGAATAAATACGATCTGAATGAGAAGCAACCAAGCTGCTGAAAGGAAAACTGGATAAGTCATTATCTTCTGTCTAATGTCCTCCTGGGATTGTCCTGAAAGCGTATCTCACACTACACAATTCCTGAGAGGCTTAGATAATTTCTCCAAAAGAGAAAGAGTTACAGATAGCAGTTAGATGTAATAAAAGGTTAAACCTTACAAGGTTAAGATGGCTAATGAACTGAACTATGTGCAATGGCTGTTTTTACCAGACTCAACGAACCACCAATGTAAAAATGTGGCAGTGGTTTGCTTGCCAAAAGTTTTGTCCTCTATAAGCAAAAATATGAGTTAACACACCATACTGTAGTCAGTGAGCAGAAAGCTTAGTAAACTAAAACAAAGTCAGTATTTTTAAAAAGTCCCAGCTACTAATGATTTTGTTTCAGTATATCACCAAAGCAACTACATGATGATTTTCTGCTCTTCTGCTCCAGATCTCACACAACTTTCCAGAACAGTTCAACTGCTTTAAAACTAGACTCTATTCTTCAGGGTGAGAACGGATCAAGAAGATAAAATCAAATTAAATGTCTGTCAGCCATCACATAAATCATGCAGGTAGACTGACTTAGAGCAACCTTCTTTATGGCAAGCTCCTCCTCTCCCCCACAAAAGCACTCACACCCCTGCCACATGCAGAGCAGGTGGCAGCTACGAGGAGCAAGGGGGGAAATAAGGGTACATATGGGAACCAGAACATATGAGAAGGAGGGAGGAGGATGAACTTCAAATTCCTTCCCTTCACTCCCAGTAGCAGATAAGAATGGCCTAGGTGAGAAGAAATGCGGTGGGGAGTCCCCTCAGCCATGGGGAAGGTACAGTGCCCATCTCTCACCCTGCATCCACTGCCTCACGTCACCTCACCCTTCCTCCTCTTCCTGCCACCCCTAAACCCTGCCTTCTCACACCTGCTTCCAGGTTGAACTGCAGAAGGGACATGGTGGCAGCAGCAGTTGAGGCTGCTGAGGGAGAGAGATCAAGAGGCAGAAAAACAAACCAAAAAAAAAAAAGAAAAGTATCTCCAGAGCCGGCAGCAGCTCGCCATGGTCTCCCATCTCAGGTGCTTGATGTGATGTGTGCTTGCGGCCAGGTGAGAGACAAGGGTGCCAGGTATGGGGGCTGTGCATCAGAAGAGGAGGAGGTTTTCCTTACACGCCAAAAATGCCTCCCTAACTGCTCAGTTAAGCAACCCACATCAGCATTTCCTGATGATCACCCTATCAGATTGCACAGCTAAAAAATACTTGGCTCTAGTTATACCAACACATTAAGGAAAAGGTAATAATGACTGTAATGCAAACTGAATTCAAAGAAGTAGTTCCAAGTTATTATTTGTATTGTTATGCCTAGAGTTGATACAAACAAACATTTACCTTATTATAATATATATTGCAGCACGCATTAATCAAGATCAATTAAATGGATAGTGCAAGTTGAGAACACACATGCGAGATGCCAAAATAGGGAGGATGAGTAAGATGGTATTAAATTTCCACACCTATGATTAATCACAGTTAATCTATCAGAGCTCAGCCAAAAATAAACTAAGAGTAAAAAAAGGAAAAAAAAGAGAATCTCTGGGAAGGGAATGCACTTCTCTAAAGGTTTTAGAAATACACTGTCAGCTGAACTGTAAAGCTACCCCAGTGGCACCACTTCTCCCCCAAGAAGATGTTAGAAAAATGAGTCACGCCCAGATGACATACAAAATCCTTAATACATCTCTTTGAAGGACTTGCTGTGTTATTGTCCTCTTTGGACTTTGAGTTCTCCCTCAAGCCATAGTTTGTTGGAACTATATATTCAGCTCAGACTAATTGATGCAGTACGTTTGCAGTATTGTTTCCAAAATATTTCCACCAGCGCTTCAAATGTTTCAAAAATTAACAGTGGGGGTACTTAGCTATTGGAACAATTTAACAACAGTTGTCATTGATTTTTTTTTGCTATTGAGGTTGGATGCTCTTCTAGAAGTACACTCTAGTTCAAACAGGAATGAATTCAGGAAAGTTCTGCTGGCCTGAGTTATACAAGACAAAATAATGAATAAGTGAGTCCATCCTGTAGATTCAAACATCTCCAAATCTGTTTTGCAATTCCTGTGGTGTTTAGGACAGCTTACCTTCTGCCCCTGCCCCTACTTTACTTCTAACTTACCACACCAGCATCTGAGCCACCTGAAAGGGCAGCATCTCATAACCAGAAGTATCTGGTTTTGCTTACAGTCATTTTTCACCTTTCTAGTTTTAGGGGGTTTTGGGAGCGAGATGAATTAAATCTTTTGTATTTATTTATTTCCAACAGACATTTCTTCCAGAAGTCAACAGAACTCAACTTGTTTCATGGCCATTCTGATGTTACAGAGATGCATTTTCAAGAACATTCTTGTCTTCTAATCTATGGCTGCAGGACAAATAAACTTTGAATATTCATCTCCCTACTACGGAATGCACTGAAATTAGGGATATTTTGAGCGTTTCGTTTATATCATCTGCTCCATAGCCAAAGCTCAATCGCTCCATTTTGAACAGACAAATACGATGGTATCATCAAAAACATAAAACAGCAACACAAACTGCATGAAATATAAAGCATTTAAGTTCATTCCTACAGCAGAGATGAACATATTAGAAGAGAAACCAGCTCATTTTAATATGACAGATTTTGTTTTTACCTTGGGTCCACATTTGCTGTTGCTTCATCAATGATAAGAATACGATTTTTTTTTAGAACTGCTCTGGCAAGACACACCAGCTGTCTCTGACCAACACTAAAATTAGACCCAGATTCCGCCAGCTGCGTCTCCATTTTGTTGGGCAGATCTTCCACAACCTCCTTCAGTTGTACCTGTTGACATGTCAACATATTGTAGGATGAGTAACTCTCTTTCAAATCAGCTATTGTGTGTCTGATGACACAACAATAAGTATGCAAGGTTTGCCTTTTATATTCTGACACAAAATGAGTAAGTGCCAAGTTGGATTACACAGTGTGTCAGTTATTAGAATTCTAAAAACATTAAAGCACGTTGTTAAGAATCTATTAATGTTCATTAAAACCAAGATATGAATCAAAATATAACCAAGGCATCATCCCGAAGGATAATTTTTTCATAGAAGACTTATATAGCAATATACATGTCTGCACACACATGCGCACACACACACACAAATGCACATACTATGGTCTACCTTTTCCATCAACAGCTATACCTTTATCAAACCTGATGAAAACATCTAAAACCTAACACACACAAGCACTGCAATGTTATTGTTACGTGGATTTTAAATACCAGATGTACATTACTAGACTTAGTAAGTCACCTCTTCCAAGGCATTCCACAGCTCTTCATCGGTGTATTCATTGAAAGGATCTAAGTTTTTCCTCATAGTTCCAGTGAATAAAACAGGCTCCTGAAATCCAGTAAAATCAGCATTCCATTATAAATACAGGTGTTATAATGCAATAGGTAATTTAATGATAATCACAGCTAACCTATATCAACAATAGCACAGAAATATCCAACAACAAAGCCATCATTTTTGAAATGCAAAGGTGTATATTACAATTGCATGCTTAAGGGGGATGTGGGGAGGGGAGGCAAGTGTTCAACTACTTTGTATGAAGATAATCTACCAAACAGGACAGGTCTGTTTGCAAATTGCTGTACACAGTTATGTCGGTGCTTAAACGGGCATTTACATGCCACTGTTCTGATGCCACAAGCTACATATACACTTACACAAAATCATTGCTATCCTCACGGTATTGTTAATGAAAACCAACAACTAGCACTGTCAATGAGCTCACACTCCTTTTGGGAGTTCCTTTTGGGCAGTTTTGAAAACCTGCTTTTGAAGTACATAAACCAGAGAGGAATCAAAGAGCTCACAGTGTCTTTCTGGTTTTCCTTCTGTGTTTGGCTATGGGTTTGTTTTTCTCCTTTCATACCATAAAAGCCCTTCCATTTTACCGTCAGGGCTAAGCAGGAACAGCTTTCACCATTTAAAACCTAAACACATCTAAGTTAATCTATACTGCCACAGCACCAAAGCAAACTTACTTAGAACTGGAGAACTGCTGGGCAAAGCTCTCACTCAAAATACACCAGGGAGTCAAATCAGTACCTTCTCCCATTCAGGTACCAATGTGGGTTTACCTGTGGTCGAAGCAAGTTTTGTTCTACTTCAGTTCCCAGTCAGAGCAATAACAGATAATTAATCAAACTGGCACAAATCAAATCACACTGAAAAATGTAATATTTGAGAAGTGGGAAGAGGACTTTTGGTTCAGAACTCCTTAAGCATCAGATCGGTACTCAGTAATGTGAGTTGCCAGACCTGAGAGTCATGCACTGACACGACTCTAGGGCTAAACTCATCTTAATACCACACATAAAGACAAAAACAAGTCAAAAGCTGTAACAGTGCTAATCATAAATGGAGACCATTCATCATGTTGTCAGTCTTCTTTAAATTGGGGAAATTTTAGCAAAATGCATTCTTTTTTTCCCCTTTCTCCCCGAGGAAATAAAATCTAACTTACACTGGGTAACTTCATCTTACTCTGAGATTAACCTGTCATCCCCTTACTCTGAGATTGACCTTATTCCCCATCTAACCCTAGTGATGCCCAGATCCAAAGGGCTGCAGCAAATCAGAACAGAATTCAGACCTTAACCCTTTTATTGTCTTTCCATTTCTAAACCATCTGAGTGCTATAAAAGAATTAAAAAAGACAGAAAATGCCACAAGCGATATAAAAGAAGATCCACACTTCTTGATGTAACATGCCAATTATTTGAAAGTATCTTCTGCAATAGCAATGTCATTAAAAACCTATTGAATGAGCAAAAGGGTTTAACACAAAACATTTCCAGGCCATACAACAGTTTTCTTCAAAAACACCTAGAAAGTAATTTGTTTAACAATACACATTTTAATGCACCATTTGGCGTATTTCAAAGGTATTGTTACATTTATTTTCCTTTTCAATCCATTTTTACAGGTAGGCAAAAGAAGAGGCAGAACCTATAAAGTGTTCATAACTATTATAGAAGTCCTAACAACAGACATGCACTGCAACAGAAGATAAGGATATTTTTTAATTACCATTTCTGACACAGATTATTATTTAAAACAGTCTGGTTTACGAGAGGAAAGTAATAAGACTAACCTGTAAATAATTGTTGTAAAAATGCTTGCAGTCAGAGAGGCAGACAACATTTGCATAGAAAAGATTTACAAACACAACCTTTACACAGCTCCATCCAAGCAAGCAATTAGAAGCCTAAGCACATTTTTATTTCTCCAGGTAGGTATTTAAACTTACACACAAGAAAACTTCAGTCTTGCCTCATCACTCTCTAGGAATGGCTCTGTTTAGCATGTTTTATGTTGCAATTCTAATAAGCATCTCTCTCTCTGGTTTTTCAGCTGCCCACATAATTATGAAGATATTTGCTGCAAAATAACTACCTGATGTTACACTGCTGTTCCTATTGACACTACTATTAGCACAGTACAAGACAATGCCTATCATACCATTTACCATAGCAGAAACCTGATTCCAAACCCTCCTTCCTCCTCTTCTTCATACTACCACTCAATAGTTTTACATATTTTTACTAGAAACCGTCTTCCCTTACATAAAAAAAAAAAATGCTACCTGCTAGCCTTCGGACACTCAAAACTTTTGGGACTATGATGAAAACCTTATATAAACTTGACAAAAATCACAGAGTTCCACTGGATTAAAACAGTTTAAAAACTATGTCAATAGACCTGTGTGTGAAAAAAAACTCACATGTATAATTGAATGCAGTGAACTTTGAGCATCTGTATCGTTCAACATGTAGAAACTGTATTTGACCTGCAGTTTTCCTGTCTCAGTATCCTATTTTGTTCAACTGGGTTGAATTCTTCAAAATGTAAAAATCACCCACAATAGCTACAGGCAAGGCTTACAAAAAGCTGTAGACCTTGAATGAACTGATGATCATCTGCTTTCACAAGAAAGGAATGCTGCACACAAACAAAAAAATTGAATTTAAATCCATATAAAGTCCTCTTTACACACAAAAGTTGACTAGTTCCAGTGAGTACTGCAATAACAACGCCTGCAGCATGCAGAAACAAAAGACATCCTGCATTAGGCAACAATCCAATTGCTGGGGAAGTACCTATTTTTTAATTTTTTTTTTCAATAGCATACCTGTTTCTTTTCTTTGACTCCTATTCTTGGGGGAAAAAAAGAGCCTCGTTACCATTTGTATCATATTCTCAATTTAAAGAAAATGATACACTCTGACTGCCATCCTGCCAACAGACTAGCACACATTCAGACATAACTCTAAATACAGAGTCTGTAATAAAATACAGAGATCTGAGAAATAATGCTGAACATGGCAAAAAAATTCCTCTGGTTTACAGTCTACTCTTCATTCCACCTGCTAGAACAGCGCAGATGAACTACTTCCCAAAACATGACTTCCCATTTACATCATACGAGCTTTTCACTCCTCCTCCCTCTTCAGTGGAGAGCAAACGCCCAAAGAAGAGACCAGAGCTCTCATGAAACTCTAACAAGCACGGTCTTTGCCTTGTAAGTCTCGAGGTTATACAGAACCCTTCTCCGATTCCATTCAGTCTCATGAAAAGAAGACTCTAAGAGAAAAGACCTGTGACCTACTCTTTGAACAGCCTTTCTTCTACTCCAGCATGAGAGATGAGGCAATTTCCAGCGCTGTCTTAAGTTGGTTTTTTTTTCCTGTACTGCGGCCTTTCTTGCATTCATCTTCTAAAATTCATCAAGTTTTATTTATTATGGGTCATAATGACCTCCTGTTTTGTCTGTTCCCCTGGCCTTCTCCTGTCCACCCTTCTCCAAATAGTGCAAAAGCTGATAGCTCACTTCTAGGAGGCACATTTGCTCTTTCTAAACCTAGCACCGGTCAGTTTGTACACAGGCGACCAGAGATGTGAAAGTGGTCCTTCCAAGTCCCTTACTAAGGAAGCTTCAGGCAATGCATCAGGCAGGAACTACTGCCAAAGGATCAAGTGACTTCAGAGGACTGCTCAAGATTGGTATATATGCACCAGATTGTCTCTGCTCTTCCCCAGACTATGGGAGAACAGCATACAGCTAACACAGAGATATTCCAGAGGAACAAAGTACAAAACTAGGAAGAGAAAATGCTCCAGTCCCCAAAATTGATTCTGTTTATCTTAAAATAATCAAGACCTTACTCAAGTAAGAATAACGTCTTGCTACAGTTCCTGTGCCTACTGCACACAGAGGTGCTGGGGGAACACATCCCAGCAAAGCACTTTAAACACTACGGTGTTATATTCAAAATATCCATGACAAACCGAGTCACTCTCTCACCTGAGGTATAATTGAAATTTTCTTCCGCAAGTCATGGAGTCCCAGCTCTGATGTCAAGTACTTATCAATCCAAATCCTTCCTTCAGGTTCCGCCAAGCGAAAGAGAGCTGCTATCAGAGAGCTTTTCCCAGCTCCGGTTCTTCCCACTATTCCAACCTACAGAGCAAGCCAAGCCTGTACATTAAACTGTGAGCTTTTCAGGATAAATGAATATGTCGAGCAACATTTTTACAACATCACAGGATTTACAGTAGAACATGCACCAAATAAAACTTCTTCATAATTAACATTCTTCCAAGAGGAAAAATCCTCTCCCCTCAAATGAGTTTGGATTCAGGTGACATTTGTATACATGAGAATTTCTTGGATCATATTCAAAGGTGAAAGATTTCCCCTTAATGTGTGGTGTCTTATTGTGTAAACAAGATAAAGTGGCTCAATGCATACAGTAATGTGATTCAAGGCTGCTAATTTTTATACTAAACCTGGTTTGCCGGGTGATGTTAGGCAAATCATTGCAGGCATGCATCTACTTCTCAACCCAAAAAAGGACTCCCATAAAGCACCCTGGGAACAATGTATTCCCAATTTAAATAATTGAGACTGATTTTGGTTAGTATGGTTAAGGTGAAGTACTTTAAAGTAGCAGGATTATAAACTGTATCCGTACTTGAGACATCTTCAACAAGTATTGAAACTACAAGGCCATGACAGCAAGCTGAAATTCCTTTTCAAACAGAAGAAATAGTGAATAATAAAACCACAGAGATTCAGGCTTCTCTTTGTTCCCAAAGAAAAATCAGAAGACATACACAGTGTGAAAAAAAAAAAAAAAGCTTTCAGAAAAAAGAGACTATGCAAAATATGGGATTGATAACTTTAATGACAAGAGACTAAGACCTACAAATATTTCTTCTTTCTTAAATTTTTTTTAAATATTGTATTTGGGTAAAGGATTCTTAGAGAAAAACAATGTTCAGTAATCAATTGTATCAGAGAAGATAATGGGTCTAACCCTCTCCACAGATCTGATCTGGCAGAATTTTTTATTTCCTGCATTCTGTTCTAATCCCTACATTTCCAAAAAAAAAAAAATCAGCACACTGGAAAAAGTTCAGAGCAGTGCAACACAAAATTAATATGGGTTGGAGATACTGATTTGATGGAGAAGGATTTATGAGGATTAAACATGTATAATATAGCTTGGCAAAGTGATTGGGGTGAAGAAAGGAGGAAGAAAGATGAAAATCTTCATGAGTATACGTACAGACACCAGAGGGCAATTACCCACTGCCTGAGACTCACATGTATGCAGCAATGACTGCTGAAATGAAATTACGCACAGGAAACTGTATCAAAGTGCAAGGAGAAACTTTCAGTCAGAGACACTAAGTTCAGACAAAACAGCAGTGCCCACATTTGATAAAAAATACACAACACGCTAAAAAGTACACTTCAAGGAACCACTTATACTGCATAATCTACAAGGTATTTTCTACTTCTGCATTCTGATTCAACAATTTCATCCAACCATTCATTACTGTACTATTGTATATAAACTAATTAACA
The DNA here is from genome assembly GCA_013398855.1 of Mohoua ochrocephala. Lineage (NCBI taxonomy): Eukaryota > Metazoa > Chordata > Aves > Passeriformes > Acanthizidae > Mohoua > Mohoua ochrocephala. The sequence goes on along the minus strand of VZTA01007522.1, from coordinate 3,287 downwards.
TTTCTACAGTGCTTATTATTAAACAGACTAATTTAAGCAAATCTGTTACGATAAACGATAAAATGTCTAGTACTCTAAATTATATCAGTGAAACAATGGAAAAATAGTTCTGAACAGATAAACTACAGCTCAGAAAGAAAATGCTGAATAGAGAACACAGACAACCAGAGCTGTGAAAACAAAAGTTCAATTGTTCCTCTGCAAATGTCAATATAAAGTACTGTATCAAGGATATAAAGAAAAAAACCATAAAAAAATACATTGATACTTAAAATAAAAATGCAGCTGCTCTGCATATTGTCAAAATCCCACTTTCAGTTTGGCATCAAATGAAAGGACTATGCTCTTCAACATTGAGAAGAATCTATTTGCATCTTTGGTCCAATTGACTACAGGCTGCTGAAAACTGACAGGAATTTGAAACAGCTCTCAGTATACACATTATCTATTTGTTTAATATATTTTATTCTTCAGAGGCCCACACTCACAGCCAGTGCAAATACAGCGCCAGTCTGCAAATGGAAGTGCCAGCCACCTATCGGGAATCACACGGCCCTGTGCTGCCTGATACAAGCCACGTGCACACACAGGAGTACACCTGCTACGCTAGGCTCATCATCACTCAAGTGTCACTTGTACTTCACAGCAGAGCTGCACAAAAAATGTGAGATTTACAGCATGTCAGCTACTCCGCTGCAACTGCCCATGTCTTTGTTATCCCTCAGGCAACCTCCCTGTTGTGGTACGTTGTCAGAGCACAGCTGCCACGCTGTAAATCTACATCCACACCTTTCTAACTTTTTCATGTGGCCCACAGATCCAGGAGCTGTCAGGAAAAAGTGCATTTAACAGTATCTTGGCCAAAAAGCATTCATGAGCTCCCTGAAACAAAGACAATGATGTTTAAACCCCAATGCTACACGTGCTAACCTTCCCCTGCTGCAGCTACAGCAGCAGAGCAGGTTAATCACTGCCAGCTGCTGGCACAGCAGTTTGCGTCTCCCCGGTCTGTCTCAGTCACATCACACTACATCAACCAAGTTGTTTAAAACACAGGGTCCTTCCTAGCTTGCTTTGGCTGTAGGGAAATACTGAATGCCGAGACAAACAGATCAAAAGAGACCTTAACCCATGAGTGATTTGCTACCAACCACCCCCTTCATTCTTACTGTACCCACAGCTTCCCAAACTGGGCCCTGGGGTGGCTACAAGGAAAACTACAAGCACAGCAGAGGCTTAAACTCATTCCTGCTGCCAGTGGCGCTGCACCCACCAGAAGTTCTGAAGAAGATGCTTCTCCAGAATTAAAACCAATAGAAGGAGGAGAGATGCTTGGGAGATATATTTTACACAGTGGCAGCCTACTGCAGTATTGTGCAAAACATCATAGAAAGCAAACACAAAGTTCTTGGCAATAGTTTCAAGCCGGGCAAATTCAGGATGACGAAACCACAGCATAACGGCATATTTTTATTTAAAAATAAATACCCCCAGTCATCCCTCCCTCTCCTGCCCCTACCAAGGACTGAGTCATGCATTGCTCTTACTTCCGTTTTTACTTTTATTAGTGCCTCTCACTGAAAAATGCAGAACTACTTATCTATACTGGAATGTAACAGCTAAGGAGACAGCCCACATGGCTCTTCTTTTCAAGAGACCATTTTTAACCCTTTCACAGCTAATTCCAGGAGATCACTTCAATGTAGCAAAGTCCAGTTGAATTGTTGTAACATCAACGTTATTAAACTGTCCACTTGAGGAAAGGAACGGGTTTGGAACTGCATGGAAAAACATGTTAAAAAGGAGGCAAGGGCAATGACTGTAGAGTTGAACCAGCCTCCTAGGGAAGACCTCCTAATCAAAAAAGTACACCTGCATTTGAAATGTAGCAAAGCACATATTAACACTGCAGGGCACTAATTTAATTTTGTCTGTGGGGGAGACCTTCCCTGCAGCACTCTTTCAACAGGGATAGCGTCAAAAATGGGGAGGAGGAGTCAAATTTGCAGAGGAGGAAGAGTTTTATTTCTATGTTTCTTTTGGCTACTGTCTAATTAATGAGAAGAGTTAATTGGATTGGTAGCCAAAAGGAACTGAAATAAAATCCTAAATTCTGAAATTACGCAACTGATCTGTACTTCTTTCTTCTCCCTTCCATTGGGAGCTCAGTGCAAGGGCATGTACATTCCTTATTTTCAATTGGTTTTGCTCACCTTGTCTGTTGATATACTTGATTTCAATTATGATTCCTGAGTTGAATCCCCAAGTTCCTAATGCAGCTCCATTTGCTTTGGATTTGAACAAACATTCTGGGTTTGGGTGGTATTTTCAATGTCTGCCACTTTCTGAAGAATCTCAGATTTTTTAAAGGAAATTACTGGACATGTTTAATCCTTTGTTTTGACAGACTGAAGTATCATGTTCCAAGACGAATTTATGCTACACTTACAGGAAATAAATAGGCTATAACTTCTGTTATTAAATATAACTAAAGCTTATTTTTTAAAAGAACAACACTTACTATTTTCCTAACACCCACATATTTTATAATGTATTTCTAGCATGCAGCTTCTTGTCAACTTAACATCTTTGCTTCATTTCTGTGAATATCCAAAGACAGCCGTATACATACCTTTTCCTTTGGTTTAATTAAAACAGACAGATGTCTTAAAACCAATGGTCCATCTAGACTGTAAGTGAAGTTAACATTTTCAAATGCTATCATTCCTTGGCTAGGCCATTCTGGTGGTGGATGTTTGTTGGTCTCCCAAGGAGCTTCTTTTTCAAGTTCTGTGTACTCCATTACTCTTTCTACTGATATCATCTAAGGAGAGGAAAGGAGACATAAATATGTGAACTTCATCCTATTGCATACACTGCAAATACTGCATGCATATGTGTGTGTATTTTTACTATAGAGATTCAATGCAAATTATTCCACGGTTTTTCTTTTAAACACAGGTAAGAGTATTTGGTGCCATTCTAGGCTTTCTTCATACAGCTAAAAAAGTGGAAAGAATGCATCTCATGTCCTACTACAGATCTGAATCTGTCATGACACATAAAGCCATACATAAGCATTTCTCATCAGTAGGATTAATTACAAATCTAAGTACGTGCATAAGTATTAAGAAAATTAAGCTAAGAGAGTTGTCTGTCAGTCTTGACTAAGATGACACCAATCCATTGTGTGTTGGAAAGACAAAGCTAGAAATGAAGCTGCCAAATGAACTACAGGCAGACACACGAATGAGTTAGACACCTCACCCTGCACAGGACAACCCCAA
>VZTA01007519.1:0-70745 GCA_013398855.1 Mohoua ochrocephala | reverse complement strand
CACTGAAAGAAGAGATTTATATTAGCTATTAGTCCATGCCTTTCTTGTGCTGGAGACACCACAGCTGGATGTAGTGGTGCAGGTGGGGTCTCACCAGAGGAGAGAGGAAGATTCCAGATTCTGTGTGGATACAGATAGGGAAGAATTTTCTTACAGAGAGGGTGGTGAGGCCAGGAACAGATTTCCCAGAGAAGCTGTGAATGCCCCATCCCTGGAAGCGTTGAAGGTGAGATTGCATGGAGCTTTAACAACATGATCCCTTGGAAGGTGTCCCTGCCCACGGGAGGGATGTTGTAAGCAGATGATCTTTGAGGTCCCTTCCAACCCAAACCATTCTACTATTCTAAGATTTCCCCTTTAGATGTCTCAATTAAGTGTCAAAAATTATAGACAGGGCAAATCTGTATTAAAAGATATTGCCCTGACCTTTCACTAGTTTCAAAGTTTGGCTTGGAATAAATTTTTTTCTTAGCTCATGTCACAGATTTCAATGTGAACCCAACAAAGTCTGCAACTCGTGAAATATTGGGGTTTAGTTTCGGGTTTTGGTTTTCTAATGGATATATTTATTTGTTATAACACTTTCATGATTGACTTTTTAAATTTTTTTCTCTTTTTTTTTCTTTTTTTGGTGTTACTAATCAGATTGCACTACAAAAGAAACTTGGCACCCAATTCTTTTATTGCTGCTAATTTCATTGAAATTAGAAGATAACAGCAGTAAAGTGCTTAAATACCTTCAAGTATCTCTGTTTATATAATTACAGTGCATCAAAATTACTTCCCTCAAGTGTGCCTTGGGTAACATTGAGCTAATGGTTCGCAGAATAAATTCAGTCCATAAATACCCGGACTACTATTTAATTGTCAAAAAACATAGGGAACATCTGTTACATGGGCTTGTTAGGTGATAACAATGTCGATAACTGCAGACAACAATGTAACATCCACAGCCCTGTGAAATAGGAGGTGGGCTGAAGCAATACTGTCTCCTGTGCTGAGGCCAATGAAAAGGGTAGATGTTTCTCTAACAATTAATCCCACAACCCTGAATGCAGTAACATAGCACTTTCCCGAATATTTCCTCTTAAAATCAGTTGGATTAGATAGGACACAGAAGACTGACTGAGTTTTGTTTAGGTGCAGTGTGATTGTTTTCCAACAGAGGAAGCTGAACAGGCTTAATTTAATAATATAGTTCAATTTCTAGATAAACAGAAAATGAATTTATATACACATGGTAGTCTGGAGTAGGGGAGGAAACCGGGAATATTTGCATCATTTAGGGCCTAGTTTACTTTGGTCTATGCAGACAATTATAATGAAATCCTACTTTACATGTGACATTTCCCAATGTAAGAAAAAATATCAACACTTTTCAGCTGTTCATGTGCAAAAAAAAAAAAAAATCAAAGCCCTCTATTAAGTATCTTAAATACGAAATTCTAGTCATGGACAACATTACAATTCAGAGAGGAGAAATTAAATTGGTCATGGAGTAAACTTATTTGCAGCTGGTAAAATGTGCTGAAAATTCTAGAACTGACACATATCCTAGGATTTCTTTTTCAAATATTGTTTGTAACTGTTCAATAAAACATTTGTTTCCTTTGTAGTGGAAGTCAGAATTTATATCATAAGTCTTCATCTTCTGCTCTGAACATTGATATTTTTCACCTTTCTCCAAATAATTTTGATTACATTTAAATACTTATTTATACTCCAGTTTAATAAGAATCTACCTGGTCTTTCCCATTTTGTATACATTCATTTAATTAAGCTAACCTACCAATTAACCACAGAAGGAGCATAATTAATATTATTATTTGCACTGATTTGAACACTTCACTCCATTATCTTGGTTTTTTGATATTGTCTAATCTTTCCCCTTCATCTTCCTTTTATATTTAGATTATGCTGTGCTTTGATACAGTTCTTTTTAATCCTGGTACAACAATACATACCACTTATGCATGCATTATCAAAATAAAAATCCCTGGAGATATAGATATTTAAGATATTAAATTTTTCAATTACTGGTTTAAGTGTTTAGTGACATAATTTATTGTTCTGTCTATGCATGCTATTACTGTGCCTCAGTTAAACACGACAAGAATAAATGCTAAGATCAACATTAAATAAAACTTCTGTTGAATCTATTTTTCTCCAGACTAATAGTATGCACCAGTAGAGAGGATACCTTGATTCATGGCAGTGGTAGGCTGAACTTGGCCAGCTACCAGACATCAACACAGATGCCCTCTATACTCTCTCATTCTACTCCTCAAAAGGACAGGAAAATAAGATGAAAAATCTCATGTGAGATCACTTGCCAATTATCATCATAAGCAAAATAGATTCAGCTTGGGAATTTTTTTCCCCCTTAACCAATTAAAGTAGATTTGGGTACTGAGAAACATATTAAAACACCTTCCTTCACATCACCCCTTCTTCCTAGACTCAACTTTTCTTCCTCATTTCTGACTCCTCTACCTCCTCCCCACCCTGCTGAATGGCACAAGGCAGGGGGAAGTTGGGGGTTGTGGTCAGTCTCCTTTCTGACACTCCTTCCTGCTCATACTTTGCCCCCTCCAAATGGGTCCTCCATGGGCTGTATTTCTTCGGGAAATATCTATATGTTCCACCATGGTTTTCTCTGAGGGCTGCAGAGGAATCTCCGTTCCATCACCTGGAGTACCTCCTCCCCCTGCTTCTTATCTCACCTTAGTGCTTGGAAGGTTGTTTCCCACACTTTCTTCGCTTCCTTCTCTCTCTCAGGCAGAACATTGCTCCTTATTAAACACACTTTTCCTGAAGGTGTCACCATCTTGAGTGAGGGGCTCAGCCATGCCATATAGTGGGTCCATTCCACTTGGCTGGAACGAGCTGGGATCAGCACAGAGAAGCCCCCATCCCTCCTCACAGAGGTCCTTAAACCCCCCACACAGCCCCTTCCACAACCACCTTGACACGTACACACAATAAAAGGACCAAAATACAAATTCTGTGTATTTCTCTGAACCTCTAACTCTCTTATTTTGACATTTTTAATTTCATAAAATGAAACGTACATTGTGTAACAGGAATAATACAGAAACCCAATGAAGCTACTAGCACTATTTATAAACTATTAGGTTTGTAGTTTTTCTCAAGTATATTTGGAAAGTTAACTATGAAAGTTATTTTCTTTTTTTTTTTTTTTTTATTTTGCAACTTTTCAAGGTTAATCAAGCTGTCAGGAAGAAATTGCAAATACATGTGCCTGCGCTCAAGAGTACAAATGTGCAATCACAGCAGGAAAAGGAATATGTTTTCCACTCGGTTGCAATACATTTATCACAAGAGTTCTCAAGGAAAATGGTCTGTAACTTATATGTAGTTTTAAGTCATTTTAAAAAATATCTTCTCACACTATGTTGTTAATGCCATTTCGAAATACTGCTTTGTAAGGGCATAAACTAGGAATGAACTTGTAAATAAAAGAAATATATAGCTAAATCAAATTTCTTTTTTTCTGTTTTATCTCTGTCTTATATTGATTCTTAGTACTACCTTTTCAGAAAGATGAGGTTGTCACAGCAGCCACTGACAATTGCTTATCTAATTGGGCATGCAATTAAATCGCATGCAGTTTAACTTTTCAACAGGTAACAAGATGAGACATGGACTTGGCCTAGAGAAAGTGGTTAGTGAGTTAAAAGAGAAAGGCATTTATTTTTAATTCATTCCCCCTTCTTCTTGAAAGCAAGTTAAGATCAACATAATTTAAACAACTGTCTCTGCTTTTGCATGGATGGCTATTCAAGCTGGTATTGTTAAAAATAAAATCTCTTTCTTTACTGCTTTTATCACGAGTATCTTAAAATTATTTTCTTAAAATATTCTTAAAATTTTCTTAAAAAAAAAGAAAATGAAAAGGAAAAAAGAAGAAAAAAGAAACAATAGTAAGAAAAAAATTTTATTTTGAGTGACATACAAATGAAGTTTCTTACTTATGTGGATTTGTTTTCTCAGAGGGCTAACATTAACCTTTTTTAAGAAAAGTAATACGATAAAGGTGCTCTTATTTCAGTGGTTTCCTACAGGTTATTTTAAGCTTTCTGTCTGTCATCTCTGAGTCCTGGTTTGTTTGCCCTCTGCTTTTCTCAGCATTCTCTCAGTTTTCCTCATGTTTGCTCTGCCTCGTGCCACTCTCCTTTTCCACCGTCTCCCTATCTGCCCTAACCTGCCCTCTGCTTGGTGCTCACTGAGGAGATTTATTTCCTCTGGAAGGCTCTAATTGCCTCAGCACAGAGCCCACAAACCATCAAGGCAAACAGGCTTCTTTCCTCCCTGATGCTCAGAAATATATATCTTTTTACCGCCAGTTTTTATCTCTTGCAGGTATTTGCAGGTACTTTGGGATCCAGGTGAGGTCAATCTTCCTGAACTGCAGAGTACTAACTTCTTCTGATGGACTTCACACTTAATGTACACTGAATTTGCTTGACTACATGGATAAGATGTAGCCAAATGTGAGGGGGCAGATCCTGCTTAACCTACAGCTGGCAGTATCACCAGCTACAGACAGACCCACCTCCCCCAGGTGTCAGCACTTCTGTCCATTAGTCAGAAAGTATCTGGCTGGTGTGAACTGTCAGGTGCTACTACATGTGGATGCCANNAAAAAAAAGGAAAAAAAAAAAAAAAAAAAAAAGGGGGGAGGGGGATTGTGCAATCTTTCTTTAGCTGAATTTGGTCCTGATATTAAAAGATAAAAAGGAAATTTTTTGGCATATTTAACTGAAACTACAGAATCAACTTTGTCACAATTTTTAAGTCCTCGTATTCTATTTTTTATTGATATCAAACTTTTCCTCTCCATTTCATATTTTTACACTTTTTAAAAATTTACCAATCTTCAAAATCTGCCTCTTTTTCCTATAGCCCCATAAGACAATTTTTGTCTTCCCCTATATGAAAGATAGCAATATCCACAGACATAGCGTTCTTCTCTTCCAATATCTATGATAAGGCCCTTTCCACATCCTTGCCCTGAGTATTTTTCACCGTCACTTCTTTTTCTTAATTCCATCTTCAGTTTTCTCAGCGGAATGACTAATTCCTAATTCTTTCCTGGTATCTTTTCACCACAGTTCTCTTTCTGTCTTGAATACTCTGCCCATTCTTTTAGTCTATTTGTCTTCTGCTGCTGCTGCCACTGTCAAGCTCTGTGTGTTTCGTCCCCTCTCTCCTTCAAATGGAATTATTTGCCTGCACTGTAGTGTCCTTCTTCAAAACTAGTTCTTCTGTTATTGCTTCCACATCATTCCCCAAAGAAGAGCATCAGTACATTCTTCTGATGAAGTAGTGTAACATTTCATCATCTTTATTTCTCTAGGCCTCCATCTGTTTTCCTTTTCTCCTTGTCTGTGTCATTCTAATGGACACAGCAAGCTCTCTGAGGCATGGGTGAAAAATTCCTATGAAACACTGCATGACACAAGTGTAAATCTATAAAATTTTCAGAACAAAGAAGATTTTAAATTAGAGATGCTTCCTTTAAATTAAGTTTCAGTTTCAGTTTTATGATGAAAATGTCACAGCTACTAAATCAAGTCTCCTATTATCAAGAAAAGAATCAGATGAAAGAGATATAATGCATAAATCATCTACTTAGAACTTTCTCCATTTCAATTTTACATAATGCTTCTTATCCTACAATTTTTTTCCATTTTTTAGGTAGCATAAGAATGATCATAAACACTAACCATTTTCAAATCTTCCTTGAAAAGTACTGAACGTGTTGTCTTGCACATTGACGCAATTTTTCAAAATAGTTCTCCATTCTGACGGATCTCATGCTAAAATGGATATATCATCCCATAGAGTATACAACATGTAGATGAGGTTAATACTCACCAATTATAACTTCCAAGTAAAATATGAGGAACAATTTCTTTGAAAACAATAAGATAATTAAAATCAGATACTTCTAATGACTAAGATAGGGTTAAAAAAGCCAAATCTGTTACTGAAGTACAATGGCAGAAGCTTAACTGCTTAAAATTGTCATGCATAACTATTTTCACTGTCCAGATGAGTCAGAAATTTGTCAAGGAAGTTTTACAAATACCTTCACTAAATACTGAAGTTCTTATTGGTAAGTAATTTCCATTCACTGAACAAGTCTCACTGGTACATACGCCCACAACAGACACAGGCTGCCACTAAGGTCTCAGGAGGCAGTTTACTTTTCCCTTACATGCCTGCTGTCATGCATTTCTTCAGGTCTTGGATCTGAACAATTAGAGTACCAGTTACTGAATTCCAAATAATGGTACCACCTCCATGCAAGGAAGACTAGGTATACTGCTACATTTTAGTTCCTAACATGCATTTGCCACTATTTTAGGGACCAAATCAGCTCCACCTCAGTCTTTTCACTTGTAAAATATGACTGAACCCTGACATGTATGAAGGATTTTTTATGCATTCAAAGTATCCCAGTGCTCAAGACAAAAAGTATGTCTAATAACAATAAAACACATTATTATATTTGTGTCTAGAGCAGAAAGAATACTCAAATCAGGACTATGTAAAACTGTTGTCAAAATGATGATGAGGATTAATGCTCTGAAAACAGAAGAAAATATTCATACTTTCAAGCTGTTCACGTCATTAAAATGTTGTTCCCTTTCCCACATCTAATTTCTCTACAGGCTCATGAGCCACCTATACCCAAATAATCAATTTACCTCTCCCTTCAGGGTGCTAACAGATGGGAGGTTAGTGGGGGCTTGGAGAGTTGTACTGTCCTCTTTAATCTTTCTATCAAAAATAAATTGAAGAGTAATAAAGGAATAAATGTTGTCATATGAACAAATGAGGGCTCAGTGAGTAAATCATCTTTTTGCATAACATAAAGCTTCTACTACTAAACTCCGGTAATTTATTTAATTCCAATATATTTGTATTTCTTGTCCTACCTGCTAAAAAAAACCAGTTACAGTGTTTTACACCAAGTGGAATGTTATAGTTTCTGTTGAGCATTATTAACAATGCTGAGGAAAATGAAGGACTAAGATTACATACCTTCTCAAAATGAGGACTATTTTTATGGGAAAAAATATCAATTAAGCCCTCTGACACTGAACGAACCCTTTTTCTGAGCAAAATGATCAAATTGTCTGAAAACTTCCTAGAAGTAGGTGGAGATTTAGAAAGTTTTAATGTCTACTTTTTCGGTTCCTGAACTTTGCATAGATTTTCTAAACAATAAAGTGTTGAAAGTTGGTGAAGATAACAAATGTGGCAGCAAAAGCCTGTGGTTTAGAATGAAAGGTCACCTGAAAACAGAGGGTTAAGCTTCAAATCCATTCTTCCATATATCAAAGGATATCTTAAAACAGGCAATGAAAAAGCTCATAAAATTTTTTATCTTTCTCAGACACTTCACAGCTTGATATTTAAGAAAATCCTCTAGCAAATACAGTTTTAAGTCTCCTGGGGCATCTTAATAAATTGAATAAGGTTTTCTTAAATTGCATATGAATGCTCTAAGCATTAGACTCTTCATTAAATCTGTGATCTTAGCAGTCACGTGTCATTTTTTCAAACAATACTTTTTGGCTAATTCAGGCTAAGACCTCAAATACTTGCCAAATTATCAATAACTTTTTTTTCTCGAGCTATGTTTTCATAGGCAAGTCACCAGGTTTTACAGTACACATGCCATATATATCTCTGCACAAATAATTAACAAGGACCAGTTGGAAACCAAAGAAATCTATCAACTCCTAAACGAACTTGTATATTTCAGAAATAAATAAAGTGTATTCATATTAGGATACTATGAAGTCTCTTCCAATCAACCTCTTCATGAAAAAAAACCCACTTTTTTCTATAATTATCTTCTCTTTTGGGCAGAATATTAAAAATAATTACATTTATTTTAAAAAAATTAATTTAGTTACAACTATTTTTAATAAAAATAGCGTCTTAGAAGAATAAATGTTAAAAATTAACTAGCTTGTTTTGAAACCAACTGTACATTAAAATATTCAATATATCACTTCAGATGAAATTAATTTTTAGGATTTGGTAACATAGATGTAAACACTTATGATTCACTTTTTTAAATTTTTACTTATGCTCTGAAATTTTTTCAGTCAGTCTGAGCCAAAGTCCCCAAACCCTCAAAGAACTTTAAATTTTAAGAGAGTGTTCAAGGTGAGCTCCATGCCTCCAAGCATTTTCATACGTTAGAAACTATTTATCATTTAGTAAAGCCTGCATTCCCTTTTAATACCCAAAATCTTGAAAAATATCGGGTTGAGCTGAGTTGCCTAAATTCAGTGTTTCTTTTCTTGACCCTTCAGGATATCCCTTGTAGCTCCCAGCTCTTTCTCCAGAAATGTATCAATTTCTTTTAGATCTTCCCATCTGTGTATGTCAGGCAGACCTATGTGGATGTCTGGGGAGTACAGTCCCCCGTGGAAAAGGAATATGTTCTCTAGTTCCTACAAAAACAGGGACTATTTCTAAGGTTGCATCTAATGTGATGGTTATTGTATCTCACTGGAGTATATAAGCAGCCAGTAATGAGTTGTCCCAAGGTGAAAATCATGCTTGGAAACCTTGCCATCCCTTTAATTCAAAGCAAATATGACTTAATTGGGGGTCACTGGAAACTAGTTGACACAATCCCCACTAATATCCTTTTTCTATGAGTCCCAAAGGGGACCCCAGTATTACAGGGCATGCAGCCAGAAATATTTGTTTGGCCTCATTCTGATCAAGAAAAATAGTTCTAGCTTCCACCTGATAACCCCTTGCCACTGGTCTTTTTGCCGTATTTTATTTCTCCACTAGCTGTTGTGCAATGTAGATTTTAATGGTCATTGTGACCTGGGGTAGCAGGGAAGGGCCTTTGTTTCAGGCATGAGCCAGGAATTGTGTCGTGGAAGTTTGAACAACAGAAAGAAAGAGAATAATAGAAAGTGTTCAAAGACACTGTTCTATCTGTGTTTTATTCTCATAACAAAACAAGGGGAGGAAACCTGCTGCCAGAACCAGATTCATGAGGCAGGGACAGAAGGCCTGGAATCATCCTCCTTTCAGTAGATGTATCTTCTCAATGGTCTCACTCTCTGAGACAGAGCACGTATGTTCTTGCTCTGGCTGTGTTAAAGTCAGAGGTCTGACACTAGTTTCTAAACCCTGAAACGGCTGACTTTTATCAGGACTATGAGTTTCAAGGGACAGTTGCCCTAATTGCTCTAAGCCACTGTAAAACATCTTGAGCTTCCTGCTGAACAGCTCTCAGCAAAGTGCTTGCAGTTGCATATGGCTCTGTGAGAAGTCCAGTACTTTCCTGCCACTCCCGAAATTCTCCTTGCAGGGATTCTTGCACTTTTTCATGTTCTTCTACCTTTCTATTTTTTAATCCTACATTCTCCCAAGCATCTGCATCTTTGCATGACCTATTTTACAGAATCTCACCAATTTTATTTCACCACACTGTCTCCACTTTTTCAGATCATAAATTGCCATTGCAGTTTCTTGGCTCTTGCACTTACCAAGGGTAAGATTTCTAGGTACCCAGCTGTACTTGAAAGATGCCAGCTAACATTTTCAAAGATGTTTCTGGTTCCCAATCCCAGTTCCCAGGCCTAAAGCTCCCAGGTTGGCAGACAATTCCCACCAGTATTATTCAGCAGACATTTTATTCTGTTCAGTAATTTTCGTCTTCTAACCAGGCCATCTTCATGGTTGTTCACATCAACAGTAATGTCCACCAACTCCACTGAAAATACCTGGAACTTTGACAGCTACACCAAGAGCATTACATGCAGCTGTTTGTGAACCTGGATCGGGACTTACTAGAAATTAAACCAACCATTCCTATGCAGCAAAAGTGTTTGAAATCACTGTCAGTCAAATATGAAAATAAAATTCCAAACATCAAAAAACCCCAAAGGTATATACCAGCAAAGTAATTTTTTTTTTCCTCTAGTTTGCGGGGAGTGCTACCTCTCTTGTTATGCTCTATTATGGTTCAAGTACTTGTTCTGTCAGGGAGCATTATCCTATCGCTTCAGACCAGAACCTCAGAATACTTTTGCAAATCAGTTCTAAGAGCTTTGAGTCCATTATATAATGTCAAGAGACAGAAAAACTTTATAGAATATCTTAGGTTGGAAAGGACCTATATGGACCACTGAGACTGCTTAAAAACGTGCCTGCAGGTTCTGGTGCTGAGTGGGACAAGCTGCTGCGTGGTCCTCAGAACCCCGTCTCCGCAGGGTTCCGGGCGAGGTTACACCTCTGCTAAGCCAGCTGTCCTACACCCATGGCCGCTGTGGCCTTGCACCTCCCTGCGAACGATGGCAAGGCTCCCCAGAGGTGATGGAGGTGGCTCTCGGGCTGGCCACCATTGGTTTTATTATGTGAAACCCCCGGGAAAGGAGAGGATCCACATGGTGACCCAGGAACCGAGAGAGGGAACTTCCGTTTGGCTCGGGGTTATAAGGGAATCCCGAAGGGGCGGGGTGTACAGGACAGCCAATGGGGAAAGAGGGAGAGAGGGAGAGAAGGGCGGGTGTTACAAACCAACCAATGGGAGCAAGGGGGCAGGCATGAGGGATTTGGTTACAGCTTGCAGGGTACATGAATATGCATAAGAGTGGATGGGCCAGGCTTCCTCCAGTAAACGAAGAAGAGGTTTGGACCAAATCATGGTTCTTGATCCCTTTTTTGACCTCCCCTTCCCAACTCACTGCAACATGAGACCAGCTTCCTGCTCCTCACCGGACTACCTGGAACTAAAGCATATGACTAAGGGTATCATTCAGATTCTCTTTGAACAGTAAAGGGGAAGCTTATTTTATTCTTTTTCTATTAAAATTCTAATCTTTGTGTTTCTTCAGAGGTTGTAAGTTTAAGTGAAATGAAATTCTTATGTGACTGTATGTTTTGCTCATATATTCAAGATTTGATATTAAGATGGAAATTTTATCCAAGTCTGTTAATGCCTTTGTATTGTCCTTGTTTTGTTTCTGCAGTAAGGCCTGTACAGCGTGCAGTGTGACTGACTACATAAAGCCTGATTGGAATTGCAAGTTGCATCTTAACCCAAGGCAGGCACAGCCATTATGCCCTGGCAGTCCAATTCTTCGATTGTTTGATGAGATTTCTTCAAATACATCACAATTCCCTCATTGACCGTACACTAATCTGTCCTTACAGAAGAAACAAGGAATGGATATTTCAATCTCTGAGATTTCATTCCAATAGGCAGACAGGATGCAGCCTTGAGGCACTATGGAAATTTGAAGCTGACCAGAGATGTGCTAAGTGATCTTCACCATCTCCTGGCTCATGTCTGCCGCTAAATAATAAAAGGCTAGGGAACAATCTCTGGCCTACAGAACAGGTACCACGCAAAACTTCTTGTAAGAAGTGATTAGACATAACCCATTATATATCAATTGTCAGAGCAGCCAGTGACTCCACTTTAGAATATTTTCATAACTTATAATTCATAATTTTCATGCAAATTGTATATGCACATAAAAATATTTATCTATATTTACTAGCATCTTTGTTTTAATGGAAAAAAGGCATTTATAAAGAATGCCATACTGCATTTTTTTAGAAACACTAAAAATCATTCTACTAAGAAAATTCATTTTCAAAATGGAGGGTGCATAAACAAATGGTTAAATGCTTAGGTGTTACAGTATAGCAATATATATGCAAATAGTAGATCAAAACTTGAACAGTCAGTCTATTTGTTGATATTTTACAAACAGGTTTTATGACTCTAGGAGGAATACAAAGTTGTTTGTGAGACAGATATACATTCTCTACAGTCAGTCTATTTGTTGATATTTTACAAACAGGTTTTATGACTCTAGGAGGAATACAAAGTTGTTTGTGAGACAGATATACATTCTCTTCATTGCCAGATTTTTGAAAGTAATTTATCTTGTTTGTTCTTTCGTGTAAAATTATCCAGGTGTGTTTTAAAGGTGTAGTCTTTATTTTATTTGAACATATAATCATATCTTTTATGATTGATGCAATTAATTACAGTTATTGCTATTATGGTTGTTTACAAGTGTAATTTATATGCAAATTCAATACTGAATTATTCATCTCACTAATTTTGATATTCCTGATAAGCCATGAGACACTGTCTTACATGATTGAATTTTTTCCTGCTTTACATTCAGACATACTATTATTTATTGATTTTTCTTAATTATATGAATAAATACCCCTAATGAAAATGGCAATAATGACTGAAACAGGACTAAAATGCCTTTAGAAATAAATACCAATTCTAATATAGAATGCATATATATATATACACACACACACATATATTTTGGATCCCAAATCTGAAGGAATCTAATCTGATGGAAACCTGAATTCTCATATCTTTGCTTTACATTAGAGACACTGTAGGATAAACAAAGAATACTAAACTGAAGAACAGCACCCCTTCACCTCCTAATATGTCTAGAAATGGAACAAAGGAGTTTGTTCACATTTCAGGTAGCTGTGTTCACTGTCAGGCCACAATGATAGATTTTCTCTCATCTGACATTTTTCCTTCAGGAGTGGCTTCTGTGAGAAGACACCAGAAGCTGTTCTCATGTAGGACAGAGCCAGTTTCAGCCATCTCCAAGTTGAACTTGTGGCTGACCAAAGCTGAGCCCATCAGTGATGCTGGTGGCACCTCTTAAATAATATATTTAAGAAAAGGCAAAAAAAAGGCTGTGCAGTAGCTGGGAGAGACAGGAGAAAGAAAATGTGAGACACAATTCTGAAGACACCAGAGTCAGTGAAGAAGAAGAGAGAGGAGGTGCTCCAGATGCTGGAGCAGATTCCTTTCCAGCCCATGGAGAAGACCATGATGATGCAGGTTGTCTTCCTACAGCTCATAGAGGACCACAGTGGAGCAAATATCTGCCTGCAGCCAACAGAGGACCCCGTGGATTTCTGGCAGGACCTGTGACCCCACGGGGGACCCAAGCTGGAGCAGTCCATTAGGAAAGGATTTTCATAACCTCCCAGACTATGACTGACACTATGTTTGGGATTTGTTTCCTACAGAAAATATAGGAACCACGTGTTCCAGTTTTGCATAGGTGGCTAACTGCAACCATAAGCGAGGTGCCTAAATCCAAGAGTGAAACACTTTCAGATGTATTTCTTTCCAACATTTCCCATTGGCTTACAAAGCTTTTTTTTTTCCTGTGCTATTAAATTCTCACATGTAATCAATGCAAAAATTTTAAAAGCTTAATTCAGCACTGTGAATTCAATTCTTGTAAGGAGTTTTCTAACTTCTAGCCAATGAATACATTACCAAACATCACAATGCCTTGATTCATTTTTGCTTTAGATTTACATTTTGTTTGTGGCTCCATCTCTGTGTCCAAAGTTCTAATTGAGTAAGTCAGATAAAAATTTGTCTCTAAGCCATCAGTCTTCATTCCTCATTAATAGTAGATCACCAGAGGAAGTTAGCAGCTGATAGATTTTTGCGGGATTTAGGTAGCTTGATTGCCATATGAATCTCTGGAAATATATTTGTTTAAAACACTGAGTCATTGAAAATTAATCAGAAATAAAACCTGGAATTTAGTGGTAGTAAATGACCTTGCCTAATGTCAATGTCAAAATTTGGTGGATCTTGACTGTATTGACTAGTTTTACCATGTCATTATAGATACATGTGTAGAATGTTTTCTATTTCCTTGACTACCTTTGGAAATTCTATCACTAACATTAAGTGATCAAACGACTTTTTAAATTGATGAAGTATACATTTGCAATGTTTTACAAGCAGCAACAGCAAGTTATTTTCCTAAACATGTAGATAAGTCTTAAAAAAATCCGTCCATTCCAATGTTGCCTATTTTTAGGGCATATTGTCATACTCATTGTTCTCAATAAAGTGTCCTTCTTCTCTGGAAGGATTATGCTCAGTTTAAACCACTGGAAGCTATGAAACTTTCAGCTGTTTGGGTGAGAACAGTCATTCTCCACCACTATGCTGTTTCCCCCTATAAATATTAAAAGAAATTAAAGTTTGTGAAAACTGTGACTACAATGGAATTATGCTTGAAACAACAAAAGACATTGCATTTTTCAGAAGTTCTTTTTTACCTTGGGACTGTTGTATGAAGTAAACTGCTAATTAAAAACATCAGAAGTACATTACTGCAATCTTGGTCCTTTTCCTAAACACTGAAAAACCCCAAGCATTTTTTATGAAAATAAAGATCAGTATAAGAAACTTAGGACTGATCCAGTTCTTAGCACATAGATGTCTACTGCATTATGGATTTCTTGGTTCAGGAGAGCATAGGTTGCCTGCAGATCTTCTGTAATATAGATGAGTCTTTTATGGAGGCCTTGGATACTGTAGGAACTCTCACGGGTATTAGGTAACTGAACTAAGCCCTTCATAGCTGTGATGACTTCCATTGAAAAGGACAAAACTGGAGATGAAACGCTTCCTCTTGTAAAAGAAGGGAAAATGAAAGAGTTAGTATATCCTCCTATGTGACAGATTTTATGTATGTTGCACACACAGATTTTTATGAATCTGTCCATGATACATACCTTCAATTCTCAATACACCTCCTATTTTTAAGTAAACAATACTGAAGGAAATGATAGTGTACTTTTCCTGGGAGCGTATACATTTCCATGGGAAATGCATTCACGATGGCATTAACCTTATTTATTTCAAACACTTAGCAAACTTCTCTTGGTGAATTGAATCATTCTCTGCAGGTACTCTGCCTGTTATTATTGCCTCCTGAGGACAATGGACAAAACTGAGCTTTCTTCAACATAGGTTTGCAGTGTCATCAAAAACACCCAAGGGCATTTCACTTGGCCTCCACATACTATTCCAGACAGGTCTGGGACCATTTGGAACTATTTTATTATGAGCCAGTCCCATGCTGGATACCATAGGACCTTTTAAATGACAGCAGAAAACTCTGTCTAAGCAACTGAATTGTATTAGATGTCTGAAGACCATCCAAACAGTTTCTCCATTAAGGAAGCTCATATGTGGTTCCAAACACTTTGGAATTTTGCCTAGGAGATTTTAACAGCTTGCTGAACATGAGATATTTTTAATTAAATAACAAGTACAAAGTGAACCAACTTTTTTATTGATTGTTTTTCATTCATAAAATATGGACTGAAATCGGTTTTCCGCACAGAGGTGTCTAATGCCATTTGTAACTCTGTCTCACCTGTAGTTGGTACTCTGATTTTGGTCATGTGGCCCAAACCTTTTGAGAGCCTTACCACATAGCACACAGTATTAGATGCTGATGTGTGGGACTATGACTTCATGTTGTCTGCTTTTTTGCTTGTGTATGTATCAAGGTTGATTGTTATCAAATCTATTTTCACACAAAGTTACACATTGTGTTACAATGCTGATGGGTTTCAGAGATAAGTGTGTGTGTCTGTAAACACAGGCATCTGCACTAAGACTCATAAAAGATCAAAACTCTAAACCCTAATTTTTTAACGAGCCTGCAACTGAAGGGAAAAATCTGTTCCACAACATTACAGTTACTCAATGGTATGAATAAGAAGTTTCTGTATCAGAACTTCCTCAGATTCACAACACATGAAACAAAGAAGGATAATGAACTCAAATAGAAGGTTTGCATGACAAAAGAGTATAACCACTACCTCAAACAAGCCCAAATCCTTATCTGTAGGTCAACGAAGGAAATAATGTACAAGCAATGTTACAAACCATCCTTCTAAATTTGATTTTCTAAAGTAAAAAAAACCACAAAGTCACCACCTCTGGGTTTTATTTTAGAGAATGGATTGAAGAAAAGAGGAAAAAAAACCCCAAACAAACCAGTGATTCCTAAAATAAAGACATGTCTGACTATTATAAAAAAGTTTCATTAGGAAGTTTTAATATGAGAGTATATGAAGTTAATCTGACATTTTCATAGCAGTCAATATGAATACAGAGATGATACCTTTCATTGTGTGACAGGACCAGAGATAAGAATCTGTGAAAACTTTAGACTGATCTTGTGGTGAAAATATAAAAACAAAATTAAAAAATCAATGCACATACAAAGCAGTGCACAGGAGACAATTAAACACACACATATCTGATATATCCTTGGGCCATAGACAGGACACCTATGTTTACAGAGTCCCAGAATGACAGAGTGTCTGAGCTCAGACATGGTCATCCACTCCAAACTCCCTGCTTAAGTTGAACCATATAAAGCTATATCCAGATGAATTTTGAATATCTCCAAGGATGAGGACCGCACAGTCTTTCTAGGAAATCTGTTCCAGTTTTTGACCGTCCTCACAGAGAGAGAAAAAATAAGTGTTTTCTTGCATGTGCAGCTACCAATAGGCTCTGTGGGAAATGCTGGGAATGCACTTCTGTGTGTGTGTTCTTTGAGGAATGAGAAATACACTAACTGCGGCTTTGATAAAGGAAAGAGTAACTGCATAATATTTGTTTATTGTGGTGTTTCAAACATTAGGGGGCATATGAATCACTGGAAGAGAACATGAGGAAGGAAAACTACTGACTAGAAATGCCTCTATTTCATGTACTAGATATTTGGGGGCTAAAATTAGCCCACATTTTATCCTACATAGGCAGTTACAACTAGAGAAAGTTTGAGTGCATGAGAACGGTCTCAGTTTTCCACAGAGATATATGTCAGTATGAAAAGAAGTTGCTGATTAATATGCGTAATATTACAAAGGTATGATATCAAATATTTACATATCCTCCCTCCACCCAGCATGTTTCCTTAGTGCAAAT
The DNA here is from genome assembly GCA_013398855.1 of Mohoua ochrocephala. Taxonomy (NCBI): domain Eukaryota; kingdom Metazoa; phylum Chordata; class Aves; order Passeriformes; family Acanthizidae; genus Mohoua; species Mohoua ochrocephala. Next base: position 53,905 of record VZTA01007519.1, on the reverse strand, counting down.
CAGGGGAAGTTTGTTTTCTTGCCTGTGTAGTCCCAAGAACCTGTGCTTCACATAACTGTATGTATAACCTCTTCAAGAAGGACATTCAGAGTTGAGGTGTTTTGTCCTCCCAAGTCACTGTTAATGCGTGAAGGAGCCCGGCTCTCCTGGAGAGGGCTGAACATCTGCCTGACGATTGGCAGTGCTGAATGAATTCCTTGTTTTGTTGTGCTTGCATGCAATTTACCTATTGAACTGTCTTTATCTCAACTCATGAATTTTCTCACTTTTACCCTTCAGATTCCCTCCCCCATCCCACTGGGAAGGAGTAGGCGAGTGACAGGGCAAGGCTTATTTGCCGGCTGGAGTTATAGCATGACACGGTGTCATTTGGCTTCAACATCAGGGAGCAGTGTACGTGCCTCACATTACAGACTGTGCTACAATTAAAACCCCCGGTGCTACCCATCAAATGTCTTTTTTAGTTGAGCTTTCTGCAGATGCAGTTTTCTTCTTTTTTAAAGTATTCTTACTGAAAAGGTTTCCTGTTGAAATCTGTCATCTACTAAAAGTGAAAAATTTCAATGTGATGTCCATATAATAAGCAAAATATGCACCATGGAACATAATTTGCTTTAATGTGCACCAAGAACAGAAGACAACAACATTTCATATGAAACCATCTTAATATTTTACTAAAATTGTCAGTTTTCCAAATGTCATATTTTTCTTTCCATATTGTGTTCAGATTGCAAGAAACCTGTGTGAGCTTTTGAGGTTAGCAGGAGCATTACAGGGTCTGTTTATTTATAATACTTACCACAGTTTTCCCCACATTAAAAGAATAGGGAAAATAAAGGAAAATTGGTTTTCACCGCAGGCAACAGAGAACATAGATGAAATTTGTATAGAAGATTAAATAGCCATCAACTATAATTGTGGAAAGCCCTGGAGATTTTTTTGAAAAATAGTCTGAAAGTTAGAAGCATACAAAAATTTTCTGTTATAAAAATTATCCTTCTGCATTCAGCATTGGTGCAGCCCCACAATTTAAGAAGGATGCTGAGGTCCTTGAATGAATCCAGAGGAGGGCAACAAAGCTGGTGAAAGGGCTGGAAGTAATGTTCCACGAGGAGCAGCTGGGGACTCTGGGTTTGTCTAGTTTGGAGAAAAGAAGGCTGGAGGACCTCACTGCTCTCTTTAGCTTCCAGAGGAGGGAAAGTGGAGATGGAGGTGCTGATTTCTTCTCCCTGGTATCTAGTGAAAAGGCACAGGGGGATGGTTCACAGATGCACCAGGGGAGATTCAGTGCTGACTGAACAGGCTTCCTTGAGAGGTGGTTGATGTCCCAAGCTTGTCAGTGTTTAAGGGGCTTTTGGACAATGCCTTCAACAATGGGCTTTAACTTTTCTTCAGCCTTGACGTGGTCAGAGAATTGGGCTATTTTAGGTCCCTTCCAACGGAAATTCTATTCTATTCTATTCTATTCTATTCTATTCTATTCTATTCTATTCTATTCTATTCTATTTTATTCTATTCTATTCTATTCTATTCAATATCAGCATTCTTGGATATCTAAAGGGAAGGCCATAAATTCATGAACAGTATCACAAATATTGCTTAATAATTATTTAAAGCAGATACCTTCTCAAGGTCATCATACTCATGCCAGCTCGCTTGCATGGAGAAGAAATGCCACATCTCAGAAAAGGGTTTTTTTCTAAACAGCATTTTTAAAATCACATAGAAAAGCTGTTTGTAATTATTCATCCATCATGCACTGACAATACTGAGTCCTGTTAGAATTTTGCAAAAATGTAATTAATATATAGAGGCATAATTTAATTTCAGCTGAAAGTACTCAGAAGTCACCGCACAAGATCTTGAAAAAAGTAACTTCCCTATCTACATGCTACTTTGAAAATAACACCGTCAAGAAGTGCTGTGTCACATTTTTCAGAAAACAGAAAATCATTTAGATGTTGCTATTTAATCAAAACCTTTGTACTTCTTTAGACTTATATTAAAGGAAAAGCTGCATTTTGTCCTGGTTTTCACATGATAAGTGGATTATCTGATGTAACAACTTGGTTTGACTGGCCTAGAGCTATTTGGACTATATGACATCATCTGCATTTTTCTACTTTGTTCATGAAGTCCAACTGAGGAAAAAAAAAAAAGAAAGCAGTTTTCCGTTTTATTTTGCTTTTTGAACAAAGTTAAAACCAAACCTCTGTTTGATATAAGCTTTTACATTGCTACCAAGCTGAGAGAATTACAGAGAATTTTACCTTTCAGAGTATAAAAAAAAAATTACATAATCTCAGTTTTAAACTAAAAGAAGAGAGATTTAGATGAGGTGTTTGGAAGAAATTCCTTATTCAGAGGGCAGTGAGGCACTGCAACAGTGCCTCACTTTCCTAGAGAAGCTGTGGATGCCCCCTCTCTGGAAGTGTTCAAGGCCAGTATGGGTGGGGCCCTGTGCAACCTGATCTAGGAGGTGGCATCCCTCCTTCTGGAAGTGGGGTTGGAACTAGAAGATTTTTAAGCTGTCTTCCACCCCAGGTCATTCTATGATTCTATGAAATGCTGATTCATTCATATTTACTCCGATGAAATATTTCTTAGCCCAGTTAGCAACGTAAAGTCACAGCTCCAAACATTGCATACTGTTATGCATGTATTTTGGTCCCAAGAATATTCCTCTAGAATCAAATAATGCAGTTTTGAAAGACATACTAAGTGGAATCCCACTGAGATCAACCTATGCCAGCCGTGCTGTAATAACCACTGGTGTGACAGTGTGCTTGGAACAGAAATTGAGTTTACCCAGCTTGCAGAATATGCAAAACTATGTTGATTAGTGTTAAAACAATCTTTACAAAATATACCAAGATCCAAAATCAGCAAAACAACTTTCTGTCACAACAATTGCAGTGTTTTACTTAGCAGGAAACTCACAGATGCCAAATATTGAATAGCTGAAGCAGTAGCTTCAGTCCCACTTTTAAAACTTTATTTATTGCTAAATTGGGTGTTTTTTCCAACCCTAGGGGGAAAATACAGAAAATACCACAAGAACAAACATTTACATAATGCTTAGACTGTCATTTATAGCTTTATCTTTTAACTTTATCCAATTGCCTATCAGTTACCTCAAGCTGAAAGAAGATTAAAATTCTGGCCTGGGCAAATCCATACAGGGAACAAAGCTTGACGGAGGAGCTCCAGGAGCAGGTAGGTTCTTCTACAAATTTTTTGTTAGTTTCCACTGACTGTTGCATTTCACAAGACTAAGGAGGAAATAGGTATGGTGTCTAGAAGGCAGAAAAAGTTATTTTGTGATACATGACACATCAGTATGTAATACATAGGGTTGTTTAAAAAAATCCAAACAAGCCAACAGGGATTTTTTGTCAAGTACATAGCTCAAGATTGCAGTAGACCCTCTGTCTTACATCCTACTCCATCTGTAAAACTGAACAGATACTAAATTTGGAATTTGCTATATTTCACTGGAATTTGCTTACTTGATTAAAAAAAAAGAAAAAAAAAGGGAAAAATTTAAAATAGGGCTGATATAGCTTCCCCCTCCTAAGTAGACATCATAATGTGTGACAAGCAGAATACAAATTCCTACTGGCAACAGAAAGACCAATATTTTTCTATAGATATTAAGAAAGCTAAGAAAAAAAATCAAACAAAATCTGCTATGGAATTTCTTTCAAAATCTAAACAGATACTTTTGAAAATTATTTATGACTAGAATACTATTACAAAATAATAGCTCCAATAGAAGGATTGGAAACTCTAACAATTATCAGCATTTTTTGCTTCTGAACACTTTAGAGTAAGCAGGATACAATCATATTTGCACTATAAAATGTACGCATTCCTAAATAAAGTGTATATTTAAAAAAGCTACATCCATATATACATGTGTAATATTATTTCAGGTTTACAAGGCATAATTAATAATGAAAATTCCTGATCACATTGCGGGTAGCATAGCTCAAGAAATACTTTACGAAAACAACAATATAAATACATTATTAACATGACTGTCTGTCAGTACTTACTATTTCTTTTTAACACAAGAAGTCAAAAAAAATAAGAGCACTAAAAAGCTGGGGATAATTTAAAAAAGTTTTCTTTAATAAAGTTCGACAACAGTAATTTCTCATAACTCTTGCTTTCTTAGTAAGAAATAAATGTAGAATTCATCATACTTTCATTTTGGTATATCAAAACTGATTACAGATATTGACTAGAATATTTTTAAAGGAAAAATAGCCATGAAGTCCGGGGTCTCCTTTCAACAGCACAAGTTCCTCTAGGTTCTATATACTTCTTAAGCTTGGAACGAAAGGAGACATATTTACTGGGAAAGTGGAGTGTACTTTCTGCATTACTGAGTTATGATTTAATTTGCCTTCTCTTGCTCTATGCACAGAGGATGCATACACCTCTGAAATATTTTTCCATTCACCCTACTGTCTCCATGTCACTGTAACTCACACTTTATTTTAAAAGAAGTTGATTTAGTATTCACAGCCAGCTACATCCTTGAGACAACTTTCTTTTCTGTATCAGAGGATGTTGTGGTATCTGTCCTCGCTCCCTCAGAAATTAAAGTCACTTTCCTGATCCCCTACTTACAGTAGCAGTTTAAACAGCCAGTTATAGCCGAAAGGTGGTTTGGGAAGGTGTCGTCTCTAATGCTGGACTTTTGCTACTAATTACCAGCAAAGGCTAGATGGCAAGAAAGGGATTGCACATCCTCTCTTTCAGGTTAAAGTCAAAGGAGTGAGCTTAAATCATCACCTGCATAGCCACATCCATAAAGGCACTGAAGAACATACATCACTCATAGCCCACAGTGGTTCAGAAAACTGCCATATTTCAAATTCACAAGTATCAAAGTCTTATTGTTCAATCTTCAAGCATATCAAATATCAACAAAAATTGGCTTATTATTTAGTATATACCCTTGGGAAACATTAAGTATGGATTTGATTAAATTTGAGCTGTTATATAAAAGCAGTTTGGCTGAAATTCATTTATCTTTATGAATGGATTCCAGTTGCCAAAAAACAGCCAAGTTGTGCAATTTGAGCAGAATCTCCCTAGTTTTGTGTGATCTCCAACTGCTGCTCAAGAAGTATATGAGCGTCCCCTTGGTCCAGTATTGTAACTATAAAGTGCCTTAGAGCGCATGAAGTGAGAATAGATGCCCATGTTTAAGCAACTGTGGCCTGTCCTAAATGCTTACAACAATAATTTCTGGAGTAAGTCACTTGACTCAGTTAAGATATGTGCCTTCAGACTCAATTAAATAGCTTTGAAACACCAATATCACATCACAAAGGAAAGTCAGATGATTATTGCAAATACATCTACAGCACAATTAACAGAGCCAAGAGACCTTTTCAGCTGACCAGATGTAGTGTCTGCTTTAGGATGTGACGATTAATGACTCAGTTCAGTAGCCTTTATGTATATTTCTAGTCCTCCCTAAGATGCCATAGAATATCTGAAACAAACCCACACTTTTCTGGAGTGCCAGATTGACAGGTTAGATGGACACCCCCAGAGCAAACTGTTAGAATAAGCCATGTGTTTCTCCTCAGTGTCTGTTAATTATGAAGAATTCATGAGTAAGATTATTATCTTATAATTTCTTATTTATGTTCAGAAATACAGAGAATGCCAAAAGAATGATGAACAGTAATGCTAATCAATGTAAAATAAATAGAAGGATACAAAATACTGTGTCAATTTCTTTCCATTTTTCCTTTTTTTAATGTCCTAAGGTAGTGATAGGGGACACAAAATAGAGCAGTTTGCAAACAACTTTGCTTTGTAAAAGTAGTAGGGAGAGGGGCTTCTTGAAGGAGTGATAAATATGTGACTTGAGTGATCGCATATTTGGTAGCAGTTGTGGACTTTGGTGAGTATACTTGAAGAGTTCAGTTATTTGTAGAGTTGTTACCTGCCAAGCCTTTCTGAAGAGAAAGACTTGGTAAGGCTCTCTTCATCCAGTGGTTGGCACAGAACTTGTCCTTCTTTAAAGCTTATATAGCCCTGACTAATTTTTTTGTTCCAAATAATTTTAAAGAAATCAAACTGACTTTCAAACTGTATAGTTTTAGCTAGTTATACTTGACATACATCATGCGTGCTTTTTTTTTTCATATACTATTGTTGCCATGGGTGAACCACCAGCACTGATAGCGGAGGGGCCCAGAAGACCAAGGGACCATGGTTGGGTCCAAGAAACCCTGCTCCGGGTTTGTTGTAAAAGCTTCTCCCATCGACTCTTATGAATATTCATGTACCCCTGCAAGATGTAACCAAAGCCCCCATGCCTGCCCCTCTTTCCCTATCGGTTGTTTTTGTATTACCCGCCCCCTTCTCCCTCTCTCCCCACTGGCTGTTTTGTATTACCCCACCCCCCTTCGGGACCCCCTCATGAGCCCCAGCCGAACAGAAGTTCGCCCTCTTGGTTCCTGGGACACTGATGTGGGACCTTCCTTTCCCTGGGGTCTCACCCAATAAAATCTTCGGTTGTCCAGCCAAGAGCCACCTCCTAAACCTCTGGGGGCGCCTGAACCAACAATGCGTGGGGTGGTTGCTGGCTGCCATTGCCCTGGGTGGGGAACAGCTGGCTAGCAGGGGTCTGGCCCTGCCCGGGACCCCTCAGTGAAGGGATCCTGTGGAACACGCTGCAGCTGCTCTCACCCAGCACCACAGAACCTGCGCGAGGCGCATTATACTATTACTGGCTGTCAGGTTCATAGGAGGGGGCTTCTTTGGTTCTTGTGGGTTTTTTTCTTTGCTTTGTTGTGGTTTGGTTTTGGGTTTTTTTTAAGGGGAAGAAATCTTTAACATTTGAATAATGGAATTAACACATACCTCACATTTCAAAACCGAGCAATTAGGCCAGTTCGGCCTTCTAAGCATGTGAATTGGATGCCAGGGGAGATTTTAATGGGAGATTTTTTGACTGATGATTTTGCTTACAACAGATTACCGTTGTACAAGACCAAAAGCCTGATGCTGTGAACTAATTCTACTAAAATGACAGTAGAGGAAGAATATGTCAAGATGGCTTAGGAATGATAGTTTAACTATAGCTCTTCATATACTAACTGAATAGGTGTTATTCATTTAATGCAAAGGTAGTAATCCAAATATGATACAGAAAATCATCATGTCAACAACAAAAGCCTCCAAGTATGTAATTTGCAGTTTTCTCTTTTTTAACTAGGTATCCTATCATAGAAATAAATGACATTTACTTAACAGAGGCTTTTTTGGACTGTACTATACTGGTCATTTCTAACCCCTAATGTTTCTCAAAAAAGACTCAAACCCTATTCTTATTCACCCCTTTGTTCTTCCTTTGTCCTTGATAAACACTAAAGATTCAAGGACTGCTTCAGTTAATTCCGTAAATACTCTAGAGCAAAGAGAGCCAGGCTCCCTCAACTTTTGCATAGTGTTTTTCCATCTAATTCCCATAATTAGTGTGCAATCCTAATCTAGTCACTCTAATAAACATTAAATTCAAATATGGGCTTTATGTTGTATCCATATAAATGTGTGTTGTCTAGTATGGAGGAGAGCTGGATTGAGTATAGAGGGAGGAAAGCAGTAACTATTCAATCTGAAGAAGATCTGAAGATGGACCAGTTACTGGTAGCATGCTCTTCTTTTTATTTATGGACACTGTGGAGAATGTTGAAGGCTTGATTGAGTTGTCACACAGAAGCAACTGCTAACTTTTGCAAACTCTTGGGTATGACACAAGAGCTGACATGGGGATAGATCATACCTGTCCTTTCAGAATGATGTCCTGAAAATCTCAAAGCACTTCTGAGGTCCTTTTTGTGCCTGAAGACAAACTCCCTTTGGACAATTCCTAATGGCTCCCTGAAGAACCTGAAGCTGAAGTCTGCTCTTCTGAAGTCAGTGATCTTTATTACTTTACTTGTCTTTCTCATGCTCTTTATGATCTTACCTCTAAAAATGTAGGGTTACTGCAGCCAAAGCTTCTGCTTACATACCCATTTCCAAAGAGTTCTTGGCTATTTGCAAACAGTGACTCCAAAAAGGCACCAATCCTTGTTGTCATACTTGGCAACTGTCAAGAATATGTCTTTAACACAGTCCAGAAATCTCCCAGATAACCCCTGTTTGCTCAAACGTCTCTCTTACACAGTACACAATCTGTCCTTCTCTTCCAGCCCTCCTGTCTTTCTAGAAGCTGAAATCTTCTTTTCAGTGTCTTCTATTTATTCTGAAAAACACTTATACATTTTTTTTAGAGTCTCTGTGTAGCTGGAACTGATTTCATGGTTATATCTAATTCAATCCTTACATGCTTGACCTACTCCTTTATAGTAATATTCAGTCATGTCTTTATTTTCAATGTTGCATGATTCCTTTTTTAAACATTTTAAAGTCATTACAGAGCTCATTATAGAGCCATTACGTTATTTCAGTATGCCTCACAGCTTTCCTCAGCAACAGGATATTTTGCTATCAATTCTTTTGTCTTATTTTGTGCTCCCACCTTCGCTTTCCTGCATAGTAACACTTTTTTTTTTTGTTATTACTCTTACCCATATTAACTTCCAGCTTGAGATATTCAATAATTTGTCTCTGATGGTCAAAAAAAGCCCCCAAAAACAAATTAAGGTAGCTTCTCCCATAAAACTTTTTTCCATTTTATAAACCCAGGCATTTTCAAGGAACATTTAGACTGTATGTTCAGATTAGATTTACTTTCCAGCAGATAACCAGATATTTGAATTGTTTACTACCCATATGTCATATATTTTAACTATACATATTAAAAAAATTTTTAGCAGGGAAAAAAAAATCTTGTATCAATATGACCCAGGGTTTACTCCATCTAAAAAAAACTAGAATAATGTTTATATTTTGTATTTTAAAAGCTAAAAGTATGACGTAAAAAGGGATATACCTGTACCGACCAAAATAAAGCCTGATCTAGACATGCTATAGTTCTTGTCATCATCAAAAGGATTGATTAATTTCAACAGTGATATCCAATATAGGTCAAAGAAGTAGTTCTGAGCACTTTATTTTTCTGTGGCTATCTTAAATAACCAAACATTATATCTTTGCTTTGTAACGTATATCAAAGAGAGTCCAAATTTACCTCTTAAAACCTGAAAATAGGTTAGCTGATTTTTTTGTTCTTTTGGACACCAAAATAACTTTTTAAGTTCCAAAGACATGGGAAACACTCCAATTGGAGGAAAAAAAAGTACATTTTCCTTATAATTTGAATTAGTGACCAGCTTCTCTAGTATTTTATCACCGTGTTTGCCTGAAAATTACATGTTCAGAAGGAATTCTATAAACTTAAGGAAACTTACTTAAATTTCCAGAAATAAAACAAATAAGCTAAAGAACATGACAAAAATTCACCCTTGGGCAGTTCCAACTTTGATTTTTTTCTGTAGGGTACAATGAGTCTTACGCAGAAGTAGTCCCAGTGGAATTAGGGAAGAGGATACATCAAGTTGCCTCATTTTGTCACAGTCAGTTGTTTCAGGTATTAAGGGTTTGATTTAGACTTGATTCAAACAGTCAGATTTAGGTATTTGTAAGTGATCCAGGTGCCTGAGCTCCTATAACAGTCACAATGTGTACACACAGTCCATGTCTTCACCACTGTCAAAACTGAGGAGCCACTCATCCCACTGTAAGGCAAATTATGGTCCCTGTTCAGTAACCTGAATGTGAGTACCTTTTTCAGTCTTCTATCTGTCCAAGCCATTGCGAAGAAGATTGCAGATATGAGGGACCTGTAGTATTTTGGAAAGGCAGCTAGATGCCTGGCAGAATATGTCAGAGCATTTTGACTATCTCTGGACATTGATGTATTGTTGAATGAACTAAGTCTGTACTTTTGATCTAGTAAAGTTGCCAGGAATGAAAACAAAACCCCACAACAAACCCCGCCCCCCACCACCTCAACTACTTCAAAGAAAACAAACTGTTGCTACTTTTTAAACCATATAATTCTTCATGTCTGAAGGCAAAAAAACACAAACGCTTTTTTCCCATAGAAATTTATTTAAATAAGAGAGATGACTGCATTCTCATTGTTCACACACATACGTCCACCTACACAGATTCACTTTTTTTCTTCTATCTAACAAGATAGATCTTGCATTTCCTCACCCTGTGTATAGTGAAAAAGTTATTGAAAATATGGTTATTTTTCTTACCTGCAATGAGGTAAATGTCTATATCCTGACATTTTAATTGAAAACTAAACATGCAATCAGGAGATTGCTTTTATGTGCGTTGTTCCGTGTATGGTTTCCAGATTAGAAGACAATACAATGTATTTCAGTTCACTATTTTTCCCTCTAACTCAAAATTATTTTAGAAGACAAGTGCAGTTCATTGTTAATCCTTTAATCCAGCAATTTAAAAAAAAAAAAAAAAAAAGAGTTATTGAGTATAGCTTTAAGAAAAGTGGGTTATGAGGCTTCCTAATATCTATAAAAACACGCACAAATATATTCATAGTGTCATGCATAGTGTCTTCAATTAAATATAAACCTTCTGCTATTCTAATGTTTATAAGCTAATTCACTTTCCAAGTGACAGGACAATGACCAGTTTATAAAACTCTGGAAAAATCATAATAATGAAGTGAAAAAAAAAGTCATCACATTTTTTCTGTATTGCATTAGACCAGAATCAAATTTTTATTTTTATACTAACAAGTTATTTAAAAATATATTTTTTAACATGTATCACATCTTGCAGATTTGTGGATCTAGATACTTGTATGTATAGTATTTTCAGATAAATTAAATATCCATACTCCCAGAACAGTGAATGATACATATTTAAAATAAATGTGTTCTTGATTCTAAGACAGCTCAACCAATTGGATCTTCCTAAGGCAGCTCAACAACCAACCAGATGTAAGATGCTTTTTCCTTTGAGAAAATCAAGTAAACTCCATAGTGAATAAAAACTACACACTATTACACAGCAGTTTAAACTAATTATGAATACTGCTATTTGTTGGCAACAAAAACCCAAAAAATCAGAAATAATAGCTGTTACATCACGATATTGTTATAGTTACTTTGGTTGTTGACAATTGTGCACAAGTTTAGTATTGACAATTGTGCTTAATTGCATTTGTTAAGATTGGAAGCTCTTGATCCACCTATACAGAAATATATAAAGATTTAACTATCAGAATTTTCTTACCTTTTAATACATGCAAAAAGGAGTTCTGTCAGAATCTATATCCTCATATCAGATGCAGCAGAAACAGCAGTCCAGCAGCACCCAGTTGTGGAGGCCAGCAGTTAATAAATCCTTTTCCAGGTAGTCTGAAAGTTTCCTTGTCATACAAACTTAGATAGTCTAAATTGCCAAGTTCAAGTATTTAGGAGTAAAGCTGCAACAAAATGTCAATGATAATTGAAGTTCAAGAAGAAAATACCAAAGTCACAGAAAGATGTGTTTCAACAAGCATGACATTATCATGCTTAACACTACCCTGACAAGGTACAAATGTATATTTTCTAGAAGTCCCAAGGTGATCACAACTGCAACATACACCTACATTGACAAATTACAGTAATGGCTTTTCTACCAACCTCTTTGAATGGTAGGTTTAAAGCACACAGAGCAGGAGTGTGGCAGGGCATACCTCCCCTCTCCCCACCACAGGTGGCCGGTGCAGATAGGAGAGATAACCCAGGCGGGCAGGGCCCAGCAAGTATCATCTCCTGGCACCAAAAGGTCTGCCAGCTTAAGAGATAAAAAAGCCATAGGTGACCAAAAGACCTGGTTTTACACTATGAAAGCACGACAGTTTATCACAGAGATAGATGTCTCTTGCACACTCCTTGGGAACGTGCGAGACTATTTCTCCCTGAAGCTTGGACGCAACTTTGTGGTTACTTTTCCAGAAATTGAGGGAAAGGATTTCGATGTGTGTCCCTTCAACAATTTGGTGGTAAGAAACATTGGATCCTAAGTTATATTATTCTTCGCTAGTAGTAAAATTAACGGTACCTTTAACCCCATCTGTAATACTAGTTGTCTCTTTTTGTCTTACTCCTGTGTAGTAATAGTCTGTTTTAAGTCTTACATGTCTTTTAGTTCTGTGCCTATTAAATAAATAATTCATTCTATAATAGACTGAATCAGCCATTATTAAAGAATTTACGAATAACAGTAGGTTTTGGGGTGCTGGACACCTCAATAATGCCACTCCCTGCTGACAGAGGCTTGGGCAAAAGGCAGGGACTTATTTAAACCCACATCATTCATTCATAACAAGGAGACATGGGTTCTCATCTGCTTGTAATTGAAAGGAATTCAAGCTATAGTTCCCATTTCCCAGGTGAGTGAACGAGTCACTAAACTAACAGTAGGAATGACTAGGAGAAATACTCAGTCCCCAGTTCACTGGCTGAAGTGGATCTCTTATGAAAAGAGAAGAAAAAAAGGTGCTGGATGCTGCAAGCCTAATGGCCAGGCTTTTTCTTAACCAATCCAAATACCACCCACTCTATTCTACTGATGAGCAGACAAGGGTGGCAAAAAAAAAAAAGTATTTTCCTGGGCACTAAAGTTTAATGGGCACTACAGGTGGCATCAAAATGAGAACATAGGAATATGGTCACATATTTGTATGCACTTTTAGAATTACAGTCAGTAAAGGAAGAAAACGTTCCAAATACAGTTTATTTGCAGTCCAAACGTCTGCTAAACATCTGGCATGATAAACAGGTATTAAATTTTTTCAAACCTGGATTTTTTTGTTTATTTTACTTTATTTGAGTAGAATATTAATATCATTAAGAGGTACATGATATTTTTAATACTTTAATTTAAATGCATTTGAAAACTAGCTTTTAAACTCCAAAATTATAAACTGTGAGTCACAAGCTCAATTGATAAGTGACATGTTTCATCCTCATGATTCTGTTTTATGCTTACAAAATCTAGTATTTTTCCAGAGTGACATTTTTAGCAATGTTTTTTTAAGCTGTCTGACTTTTTTAAACACTTTTTATGAATGAGCATAATTTAATCTTGTAGGAGCCTTCCTTCTAATTTAAAACCATTAGCTAAAATAGCTTCGAGATTAGCAAAGACAGATATAGATAAACATTTAACAAAATACATCCATTACCACTTCCAGCTCATTCTACTCCCTGAAACACAGCGCCTTTCACAAGTTAATGTAATACTTTGTTATGCTAATTATTTCGGAAAAAGAAAAAAAAAGCAGATACTTGAGCAATACAAGGTAGTTTTATATTATGTCAGTCAGGTCCTATTCTGCTATTCTAAATATAGTTAACCTTCCTGTCCTCGTTTGAGACAAAATTCAGAGGAATGCTCTGGAAGGAATGTCTCCTCTATAGAAGGCAGGTTACAGCCACCCCTGCTCCACCAGGTTCGGGAAAATATTCCTCGAAGGAAAGTGAAAGAAGGGAAAAAACCCTTTTTATTTAACAAAGACATGGGGAAAAAGAATTATGTTAAATAATAAAACCTCTCGCTGTGGAGAGAAAACCTGGGAAGATTTTAGAGTCCTTTCCGTGGGTGTGCTCTCTCTCTCTCTCTTCCTCGGAGCTGTGTCAGCTTGGGCCCCTCTGGGCCGAGGTGTGAGGCCTCCCAGTGAGGTTCTGATGTTCTGGTCTTCTGAACAGTCCAGAAGAGAAGAAGGAAAAAAACCAAAGTTCCAGGGAAACAAAGGAGTTTAACTCTCCGTCTCTCTCCTCCGAGAAAAGGAGCCAAGAGCTGGGGAAATCAGGAAGGCACTTTCCTCTGCTCTGCAGCAGCAGGAACGCAGGGGAGTGAATGTCCTTGGAGCACAAAAAAACTGTTTTGAAAAGTTCATCTGGCTTTTTTTCTTTCTCTCGTACCCAGTTTTAAAGACACAGAAAGGCACAGGAATCATGTCTGGGCATAGAGCAGGCGGTAGGGGATACACATCATTAAGTCAGCCCAAGACACTTCCCTACGTATTTGTCAAGATGCTTCCTTAGTGGCATTGTTTTTTATTTGTTAGTAAATGGCAACTATACTTATATTAATTTCCTGTAATGTAGAGTAAAAACTGTTCTTTCTGATCTGAACTAATTCATAGCAATTTCCAAACTATATTTTTCTGCAAAGCTACTACTGAAATAACATAAAATTTAAAACTATCTTCACTGCAAACAAAGTTGGCAAATGACATTGCTGAAAGAGACTGGGGAGCTTGAATGTTTCTTTAAAGAAAAAGCAAATGGGTAATTGAGATTACAGGCTTTTATAAAAAGACAGCAGATTTTCCTTCTTTCAGATGCTCCAAAATAACTTTCCTGAAATCCTTTCACTCTAAGGACAATACCAGTCTCTAGTGACATGTTCTATGGTAAGAATGGATGCTAATAATAAGTGGAATCTGTAGACAAGTTTGGCTCTCTTCCCATTTTATTTTGCACTCACAGCTTAGCAAAGAATCTCTGTGGGATACTAGTCAGAGCTGTAAAGAATGGAAGGTAGGTTGTTATAACATAGTATCCCTTCAGGCTTCAAGTGAACTTCAGGAAAACATTTATTTTCTGTTATTTGCTTACTCTGAAAAGACTGTCAATTTTACTTCTTACAGAGAAAACAAACATGGGATTACAGTGCTCTGCATTTTCTGATTCAGACTAAGCTTTCTGCATATGTACTAGTTCTTAAACACATGATTATCATGAAGTCTGTGCTTTTCATAGGCATATCTTTTCCATTGAACTTGTTTTTATCCTTTGTGAAGATTCATCTAGGTTTTTATTAGATCATTTTCTTTTTCCACTGACTGAACTATTACAGAAAGAAAATGAGTCATGTTCATGTATGACAAAACTGTTTTTATTCTGGCTTCTTTGGCAATTCAACCCATTTCAGAAGAAAGCACCACTTTTCTGTTCAGGAGACATATGCACCTAACTGCTTCTATGATGCTCAGGATAAAACACTTGTTGCTGGCCTGCCTTGACAGGATGATACTGACATCATTTTGGCTTGAATAATGAAATGATACAATGAGGTTGGAGACTAACCGTGCCGACTTTTGTCCCAGTAAAGCTTCACCTGACATTATGGAAATCTTAAGTAGAAAATGACAGCTCATGGAAGAGGTCGAAATATATTTGTTTTCAAAAACAGTTTTATTGATGACCACAGTTGTTGCACTGTTTTAACTAATAAGACTGTTAAACCAGGGGTACCCAAGGCTGGAAGGAGTTTAGAATTGATAGAGTTGTACAAGGCCCTGAGCAGAAATGCAGTGGAAGGGGAAGCAGGAAGGAACAAACAGACAGAAAAAGGTATAAAAGGACTGGCTGCATGTAAAAAAATCAGTACACTTCTCTGACAGAGCCCTGTTCCTCATCTCTGAAGTCTGTCCTGTCTTCTTATATCTTCTTATTAAAACTTGAAACTCTCTGTGTGATCTCACTCTCTAACTCTGTGTACATGTGCTGCAAGGAGTAGCTGTCAGCTGCTGGTGTAACCTGTGTATGTGAGGGTTGGTTGCCTGTGGTGTCAGACACCGGAGTGAGTGGGGGTCCTAGGTCAGTAGTTTGGACAGGCCATAGCTCTCTGAATCTAGAGAGAGTCCTACAGAACTTGTGCCCAGAGAGCCAGCTACTGGGCAATGGGCGTGAATGGGTCTGATGACAGCTTCTGGAGTCAGATCAGCAGAGTAAGTGTTCCTGAATTGTGGTATGAGCTACTGGAGCAAATGTATGTCCTGTCCATTGCTCATTCAGGCGAAGCCCCTAGATGCCCCACCCTCATTGTATCCTGTGACTCAGGCTCTCACCTTTTCTGAGTCACTGTGGCTACTTTGGATCTCCTGTTTATCCTCTCAATATCACAAAAAATGCTTATTTTATGCAGAAGATGATGACTCAATGTCTTGAACTGGGTATGACTCCTGTAAGTGACACCACTCTGGTCCCCACTCTCAGGCCAATTCCCACCCTGAATCCCATGGTCAGTATAATGGTATCTCAGGACCACAGAATGCTTGATGTTGAAGGACATCTGGAACTCGTTTGGTCCAATCCACCAAGGAGTGGAGTGGGGTGGGCCCATATTTTATCAGGAGTCAATCTATCAGGTTACAATCATTAGCCTGCCAATCAAGAAACAACTAACAGAAGCTGCAGGGTCCCCTGAAAACTTCCAGAAATGTTCCATCTATCAGGGTGGTTACCTCTGAAACTCTGGAAAAATTGGAGAAGTCAAACTGTTTCATGCGATCTTGTGCAACTAATAGAGAAAAAAGGGGTAAAAAAGCAGTAGAAGGACAATAAGTATATACGTGGCTGCATGTTATAGTGTGTGCATGCGTGTTTGTAACTAGTGACGGTCATGGGTAATAAAAGCAATTAGAAAAAGAAATCTCTCAATTGTGCCAAAAAGATCAAATATTCTTATAATTTGTGAACAGACCTAAACATGTCTCAATTGAAATACTTAAGCAGGGGGAGGGGGTGGGCAAGGGGCAGAGAGGAAGAGGGAGCCATATCTTTTTCAGTTCTGTGCAGTGGCAGGACCAGAAAAGTGTGCACAAACTGTAGTAAAGGAGGTTCCCTCTGAGCATCAGGAAACACTTTTTTTTATACTGTGAGGGTGACTGAACACCAGAACAAGTTGCCCAGGGTTGTTGTGGAGTCTCTACTTGGAAATTCCTTCTAACCTCAGCCATTCTGTGATTCTGTGATTAAATCGTGTTACTTCTGGCAGAGATGAATAGCTTTCATTAAAGGCTTATCAGCTTAAGTCTTCAAAATCCCAAAATGTCTATTTATAAACTACCAACTACCATAGTAATTAAACATAATATTTCTTCAGGACATTTTCAAAATTGATATGAAGCTTTGAACAAAGATACTGACACAGTATTTTAACTTAGCAGTAAAATGATGCTCTGAACTTAAGATAGAAAAAAGTTGTCTTCTAAAAACCTGTTTTGTAAGCACTTTCTTCTAACATAAACATTGGCAGACCTTTTCATATATTTTAAGAGACAAATCTAAAAGGTTTTCTTCTGCATCCTTAAAAAAGACCCCAGTTGGAAAATGCATTCAGTGAATGAATTTGCTAATCACTGACCATATCCACTTGAAAATAAGGAAGCTTTATCCAAGTCTAAAACTAAAATTTCTTAATCAGCAGTATGGTTGCCCTTTAACTTCTTATGTATACTCATAAGGACTCCAATGACATGGTTTAGAAAGGGGATTTTACGACAAGAACAAATACATAGAAAGTGTATTGACGCTTCTAGGCATCCAAATTACTTAATTATCAAAAGGATCTCCAAGGCAAGCAAAATAATCTTTGGACTGATACTAGTTATTCAGTTTTTGTGATTCTCCAAGATGTTTTACTTCAGTAATGAGACCACTGATTCATCTTGTAAGACTTCAGAGAATAAAGTGTTCACTTCCTTCAGCAATAAATTGCTTCATGAAGTCAGAAGACCTCCAGAGAGCACAAATTTCAGAGACAGAAGATTTGTTAAATGTTTTGGTGTTTTAATTGTAAAACCCCCTCACACATTTGAAGTCCTAGAACTATTTTATGTATATCAAAATTTACGGCGAATGCAGTCTGGTTATTTTTTAAGATAATGTGTATTGGAAAATAGCTTTCATCATCTTCCTATCTCCCTTTTTTTTTTTTTTTTTTTCATTTTTGAAGGCAAAGTACTTAGCAAAAGTGTTAGGATCTCCAGACAATTGAAAATGGAAGTTTAAGAAAATGTCAAAGGACAAAGCGTGACCAGCAGAATTTTAAATATGCTGCTTTTGGAGAATTCTTAAAAGAACCACATCTGTCCATCCACTCCAGGATGGGGCAGGGCAGGCCAGGTCTCCCTTGGAAGGGAGGGAAGGGCAGCCTTGATGGGTTAGGTTTGGTTGGAGCAGATTTGCTCCCCCTCCCCGCTGGCTGAGATGACTGACGCTGGTAGCAACATCCAGGCAGACCGTGGTCAGAGATGGAGATATTCAACAGCCCTTTGTTTCATGTTTTTAGTTTGTTTTTTTGAGGGGGACTGGAGGGGAGGCAGCTACCACCCTCCCTTGCTGGAATCACAGAAGGTAGCTGATGTTGACTGTGGGACAAGGAACACACTCCAAGATATTTCCACTCATGCTCATTTTATGTCCTTCACTGGTTTCTGCTAGGCTGCTTCGATCTGTTCCAGTGGGGTTATTTTCCAATTACTGTTTCATCAGAACTGTTTTATTCTTGGTATATAAAAGTACAATTCACAAAAAATTGACATTTTCTGATGTAAATCTTCTTGGTTAAAAATATCCTTGTCTACTCTGCCAAACACATGTACACTAGCACTGTGAAGCTGAGCAAAATACATAAGCATATAATTGAGTACACTCTTGTTAGGTAGGGATTGCTTAATTAAAGTCAAGTCTTAATTAGGTTTCTTCCAGATGACTCAAAAGGTCCTCATCATGCCTACTCTTATTGATCCCAGCTTAAACAAGTTCTATGATGCTTGAAGCCTGTTATGCTTGTTCCTCTGCTCCTTGTTTGGTATGATTTAAATTCTGTATTTGCTGTTACATATAGAAGAAGAAAATAGCTGCATACTTTATATTTTATGCATATTTAGGCTTATATTTATACATTAAACCTGATCAGAGGATAGTTAGGGAAGTTTATAAGGGCAAATGGAGCAGATGCATTGTGATATGTTGTCATGACAGAAATCACAACAGGTATAAAAGAGGTTTTTTTATAGATGACAGTGTTTACGAGAGTGGAATGAACATGATGAAGGAATAAGAGGAATAGCAAAGTGTAGATCAGAAAATCTCATCACATTCTATGATTCTACCCTGTGACAGAAGACAGAGGAAAGAGAATCTGCAATTAAAATCATATAATCATAAAACCATATAATGTTACACCTGGACTTCCTGCCAGAAACGAACAAGGACGACTGTGGAAGTAGTGTTGAATTGCAAGCTTTGAGAACTGTACATTTGGCTGCTGTGAGATTTGCAACCTTGATTAACCTGTATTTTGTGTACCTGCACTCTGCTAGAAGACACAAAACCACAAAGGATAGGAAAACATCCGACAAGTTGCAATGAACTGTAATGTCACCCTTGAATATGTCAATGTTTTAATTTATTTTAGATCATAGAAACATATACACATGTATAAGTGGTCAACAAAGGCTTGTAAAACTACTGAATTGCAGAAATATTAGGAAAGAACTAGGAAATTCTATGAAAGAAGTGCATGCCTATAAGACTATAACTCATTAAGACAGCCTAGCTCTAATGAGATGAAAATTGGAAGCATTCAGTATGTAGACAAAATCCAGGCCTTATAAATTAAATGTCCATTAATCAGCATGTAACTGAAATTAGTTTACTTTGAAATCAAATGCAAGCTTGCTAGAATGGTGTTGAGAAAAAGAGTATTTAAATATTTTGTAATACTGTGATGGTATAGCCAGAAACAATGCAGAAGCATTTTACATAAATATGTGAGCAATGTTACTTACAAAAGGGCAAATAAAAACATGTAGTTTCACTTATGAAGCATGGGAATATATTTAAACAAGAAAGAAGAAGGAGAAATTGCAAGAAGAGCAAAGAATAGGAAAAGCACAAGGCTTGCTTTGGGATTAGGATTTGAAATACATAGAATTCCTACTGAGCACAGAAGAAGTGCACCTAAGAAAATTAAAACCAAGAAAACCAAAACCAAGAAAACCATCGCTGGGAGCAAATGAGATATCCTCTTTCATAAAGTAATAGTCTAGAGACAAACAAATGGCTGAGCAAAGGTGGAGAAGAAGCAAGATAAGCTCACATTTGTGAGACTGACTTGTCTTAACAAAGGGGTCTCAAACCTGATCATCACAAACTCTGTCAGACAAGTAATGTTTTCAGCCAAGTACGTCCTGAGGTTTTTCAATGAAATAGGGCCTAAGGAATTTATAATAATACTTGAAATATACTTTCCTATCAGAATCTGCATCACTCAATTTCTCATTGATTTTTCAGAAATAATTGCAGCACCCTTAAGTGCTTTAAAAATAAAGAATCAAATAAAATCAAAATACAGAAAAACAATGGTTTGGAATATTCTCCCTTTATTTTGGAGATTGAAAGGTGTGCTATATTTCAATAATATTATAAAGCAAATTTTCAGGTTTTGACCTATGTGCAAAACTATGAAAAACTGAATCTTTCTTACCACGGATGGTAGTAACAAGTATTTTAGGCATGCTGAATAAGATTGTTAGAATGTGCCCTTGGATTTTTTCATGAATGCATCTGATTGAATATAATCCGTTGCTAGGAAATCTTCCATAGCTCAACACTAATTTATGATGCCAATTTAAGCTTTTTTTGTTCTTTTACGATTCTGTATGCATTTGAATGTCCTCTACAAATGACTTTAAATGTAAAAAATTTCTAGCAATTTCTTTACTGTTACATAGTAAAACCCCAAATGAAAGCATTCATCTGCCTGGTACAGAAGCAAAAATCAGTAAAACACTTTACTGTTGATTTAAGCAGGAATGTCTTTTTAATTTGAATGTAACAGTTTTTAGATTTTATCTGCTACACACACCTGCATAAGCTTTTTGATTTTACCAAATTTCCATCAGTTACAATTTGTACATTGTACTTTGACTTTTACTAAGTCCATTGTTCTGAAACCCATAAATAAATTTTCTCATAATTACTCTCTCTCTTCACAGATGACATTTTTTTCACTCTTGTCAGAATTGTATCCAGCTGTGTTTTCCACTGCAGAATTCAGTATAGTTTCTCTTCGCACTCTCTGTTCACTGCCTGGATGAATATTTCCCTGTAATGTGGGTCATAATCTTCACCAGGCTATTTCTGATGTCTGGATTATCCCAGAAACTCTCTCTATATCTTCTGGCTAAACACTGTCTAGTATCAATGTGGAAGCATCTCAGAAGGGAACAAGGTAGTATCATATTTTCTGCTTTCATTTTCTCCTCAAGGCCTTTCCACTCCATTTTAATTATAATTTTCATTGTTATTGTACCTCAATTTGTGTTCTGTACAAAGCAGCTGCTCATGCTTAACAAAGATTGGCTACTCATCTTTGTTAATTTAAAGCACTGTTATTAACTACCATAGTATTACCTATTGTGTTTAATGAGGCTTGAGACAAAGCTTAGTGAAGTCAATAGAAAATTTTCTATTAAGTACAATGATGTAGAGTATAAACTTGAATTGAAGTGAATCTTTATTTTAATTTTAAATAAACATTTATTATTTAACTAATTTTTAATAACAGCAATAATTCATACAATTATTAACATCATTATTTGGGAAAATTGAATGTTTTTATGAAAATGATGGGATTAATGGTTTTGAGCTGCATTCTTTCCATAATAGGAACATTAAATCTTACTTTGACACAAAAAACATAAAGCTTTTTAAGACAGCCTATAAATACTAATACCATTAAAAGACAAAAGAAATTCCTCTGCAAAATGTCAGGCTGCTTGAATTGATTTTCTTCTAAGAATCGTGGTAAAAACTGGGAAAATATGAAACTAGATTAATATGAGTAAGAAGACAAAAGAGTAAGATAGACCTTTACTTCTGAAATAATTGGCTGTAATTCTACCATAGATGAAAGAAATATCCAGGCTTTGGTCCAAGATCCTAATGGAGCTTTTTGTTTTATTTTGTTTTGTTTCTTTGCTTGTTTGTTTATTTTACTTTTTTGGGGGTTTTTTCCTGCAGTATAACTATACTGGGAAATTAAAACTCACAAACCTGATCACCTTGACCAAAACCCATAATCATCAATGCTAACTAGACAGTGTCGACTACATGGAAGAACTTCAAGGTCCTCTTTCTAACAAACAATCCTGTATGCTATAGCAGAGGAGAGAAGCCTAATTCGTACACAAAACTATCTCTGCTGTCCTTGTTCTTTGCATGTGTTCCTTGTTACAAAATACAGTACCTTACAAAATTTTATTTCGTAAGTTTGTGTCTGGGCATAGAGCAGGTGATAGGGGATACATATCATAAAGTCATCCCAAGTATCATTCTTTTCCCAGCCTGTGCACCACACTAATTATTTGTCCCAGTTTGAGACAAAATTAGGAGGAATGCTCTGGAAGGAACATCTCCTCTACAGAAGGCAGGTTACAGCCACCCCTCTCCACCAGGTTCAGAAATAATTTTCCTTGGAGGAAAGTGAAAGGAAAAAAACTATTTATTTAACAAGTAAAGTGCACGCAGGCACGGGAAAAGAATAATACTAAATAATAAAACCTCTCGCTGTGGAGAGAACCTGGGTAGATTTCAGAGTCCTTTCTGTGAGTGTGACTTAGGAGCTAAGTCGACTTGGGCCCCTCCGGGCCGAGGTGTTAGGTCTCCCAGCCAATGTTCTGGTGTTGTTGCACAGTCCAGAAGAGAAGAAGAAGAAACCGAACTTCCAGGAAAAACTCCTTGCTTTAGCTAACAAACAAAAAACTAGCTAGAGTGCAGGAGAATGCCATTCTTTTCCCTGCTGCAGAGAGCCAAGCAGCCGGGCAGGAGAAGTCAGCGAGCTTATCTGTGTTTTGAACACAGCGCCAAAGGAATTCCACTGGCTCTCCCCACCTCTCCCTTAGCTAGCTTTAAAGGCACAGAGAGGCACAGGATCCATGTTTGAGCATAGAGCCGGCGGTAGGGGATACACATCATAAAGTCACCCCAAGACAGTTTGGTATGGCTTTTTAATGCATCTTATATATATTTTTGACTTCTCATTCAGATAGCTTTAGGCAGATGAAATTCCTGATCTGTCTGGAAAGCTCAGTTGTTATCAGTTAATACCAGTTAAAACTAAATATTGGTTGGACATTTGTTCTCAAAGACTTTTAGAGACCAATCTGTACCTGCTGTAGATTCCTAGTTTTCATTTCCATTGTTAAATGTGAGAAAATCAGGTGCAGTGCTGCAAGTGAATAGGCAACAACAAAAGAAAGGGCTGGAGGAAAAAAAAGAAAGGGACAGAAGAGGACACAGCAATGACTGAGGTGCGTCAGGTTTTCTTTTTGTCTATTTTTACCAATAATATTTGTTCTTATGTCTCCCAAGTCCCAATATCTAGTGACAGAACATGAGAAAATCAAACACTAATAAGTTAGCATGAAAATACTAAGTTAGCAGAACAGCTGATACATGGGAGGGTAGGGCTGACATGGAAAATCTGGAGAAACGGCTTGGGAGAAACCTCAGGAGGTTCAATAAAAGCAAGTGGAAAATCCCGTACCAGGGACAGAGTAACCCCATTTACATTACAAGGTGGATGGCAACTGTATGGAAAGCAGCTTTGCAGAAAATGGTCTTAAAGTCCTGGCAGACAGCAAGCTGAGGATGAATCAGCAGTGTGCTCATGAGATGATAATGACTAAATGCATACTATTGTAGTGGTTTAAGCTGTATCAGAAAGAATTATCCAACAAGAAGAGGAAAGAGTTTTTTTTCCCCCTGCACACAGTACTTCTGAGACTGTCTGAAGTCTTGTGTGCTATTTGGTGCTTTTTAGTACAATAAAAACATTGACAAACTCAAACAAATTCAGTGGAGGGCCACTGTCACCCTTTAAAGGCTGGAGCACTTGATATTCAAAGAGTAGTTCAGAAAAATGGATTTACTCAGCCTTAACAAAATACTAAGCAGGCCCTAATTGGAGTCTTCAGCTAACTGATGGATATCTATAGAGAAGATGGAGCTAAAATCCTCTCTGAGATGCACTTGAAAAGATGAGAGGCACCAGGTAAAAGGTGTGCTAAGGGAAGTTTAGAACAGATGTAAATGAAAAACTATTGAAAAGTAAGGTGAATGTATACTGGAACTGGTAGCCCAGAGAAGCTGTGGAATGTGTAGCCTAGAAGACACCCTGAACTTGAGTAGAAAAAATGCTGAACAACCTGATGCAACTTTTGTGTTTGCCTTGTTTTGTGTGAATCTCTCAACTAGATGATCTCCAGCTATCTATGACTCTAAGTAAAAAATAAAATAAATTTAAATTAACATTTCTTTGTTGTGAAGAATAAAAAAATCACTATATTTTAGATGAACTGGTATATTGACTTTTAACTGGCACAATATTTCCTTCCTGTCACATCAAGTGGCTCACAGTGTGCTTTTGAGTTATATTAGCTGAATCATGATTGTACTCATTAATACAATAGATATAGGTCTTAATATATGTGTGTTACAGGAATTTTCAGATTTTAAAAAAAAAATAAATTTAGGGCTGTGTTTAGTGAAGGACAGTCTTTTGGTCTTTCTCTTCAGTATTTTGGAGCAACACCTTAGAAGACCTAACTCATCCGCAAAAATATATAAGACATTATTTATTGAAATTCCTGCCATACATGACAGTCTGAGAAGTTTTATCCTAGGAAAATCCTCTGAGATTATTTTCTTTTCTTTTCTTTTTTCCTTTATTTTCTTTTTTTCCTTTTCTTTTCTTTTCATAGCAAGAAGTACATGAGAAAATTTGCATGTTACACAAGGAGAGGTAAGAGTAAGCACATTGTTTAGGTCTTTCTCTTAGGAGCATACATCAATGAGTTTTCAGGATATACATACCGACATGACACTGAGATGGAGCAAGCCCTCATAAAGTCTATAAATATCATTTCTACGCTACCAGTCCATCCTAACAAAATATTATTCATCATCTAATTGCAAATAATAATTGATAATATTTGATTTCTGTGGTTGTATGGTTGGAGGAAAATCTGGTGTGCATATGTGTAGTTAGATGCCTGATTTACCATCTGCATTGAAAGGACAGGAAAAGCTGTTCAGAATAGTACAATTAAAAAAACTCAAGACAGGAAAACAACATTGAATAGTTTTCATTTTTTTATGCATGTGAAAGCCGCGTGGACTTTGTTTTGCGTAGAATAATTTTGGATATATGTCCATAGAGATAAACCAATACATTTATCATTTTCTACTCAGTATATCATACTGTGTAATATTTTGATTACATTTTGTAAGTGCAAAAGCTTTTTGTAATAAATATGGTAATAAAATACTGAGAGTGGTTAGAGGTTATTTTGAAATAGTCTTATGTTAAATAGTTTAGTGATGACAACTTGTGATCCTAAATATTAACATATGTGTTTTAAAATGGTAGTTTAATAACTATTCTCTATTTGAAAATTGTTTAGTAACACTGTTTAAATAGAGACATATGTGCAGGAAGAGTGCTGATCTTCATCTGGATTTTTTCTTGCACTGGTTTTTGTTTACTTCACTATGCCTTTTCATTTCTCAAATTATCTTGGGAGATATCATAAATGAGGGACATAGGAGAATTCCACACTAACACTCTCTCTGAAATTCTTCTCTGGACCAGACTCTTCAAAGATTAATAACACTTTATAAAATAAGTTGTACATTTTTGTTTTTTAATTGTATGAGTTCTATTAATAAGTAATGCATTTCATTATCGATTAAGAAAGAAATACCTGAAAATTCTATTTCCAGAATTCCTGATGACCTCTTTCTTGCTTATAAACATTTGATTACTATCCTCATTGACCTGCCTGCTGCCTTCATTACAAGAGATTATGGTATGTCTAAAACGGCTTTCTGACTGGGATTTCATTATTGTTTGCACTCTCATGTCTCTTCCTAAATTTCTGCTTATTTTAGCAAACATCTCAGGATTATAAAGTGTGCTGGTTTGAAAACAAACCACTGAGAGACTCCAAGTCAGAAATACAATTTAATACGGAAAAAAAAAAAAAAAAAACAAAACGAAATAGTACAAAAAGAAACCACTGACAGAGTCAGAATACAACCTGACACCCTGTCAGTCAGGGTGGTGGGAGCAGTCCAGATGAAGTGGTCCTGTTGAAATGGTGATCCTGAAGAAGGGTCTGGTCTTCACCTGAAGAGCCAGTCCTCTGGGAATCCAGCAGGTAAGGGCTCCTCGTGGTGTTCAAAAGCTCAGCTTCTATCCAGGATGGAATGCTTGGTTCCTCCCTCTGGGCGGAGCATCTCCCAATGGGATAATGCTGTGAGACTGGATGGCCCATGAACAGAAGATATCCCCCTAGAGGGAGGATGGGTCATGGGAGAGATAAAGAACCCTGCCCCACCTGGTTTCAACAGCTGGCCCATTAACAGGAGATGGTCCTGAGGGAGGAGGCAAGGAACACCACCCCACCTGGTTTCAACAGCTCCTGAAGATGGTAATAGAATACACTGCAACCCGGAACATAAAGTCATAGAATGGTTTGGGTTGGAACGAATCTTTAGAGATCATACAGTCCCATTCCCCTGCCATGGGCAGGGACATCTTCAACCGGATGACATTGCTCAAAGCACCTCTCCACACTTTCAACTATGAGGTGTCCACAGCTTCTTTGGGAAACCCATTCCAGTGTCCCACCACCCTCAGGATAAAAAATTTCCTCCTATCCAATCTAAATTCACTCTCAGTTTAAACCGTTAGCTTGTGTCTTATTAGTACAGGCTCTAGTAAAAAGTCTCGCTCTACCTGTCTTATAAGCTCATTTTAAGTGCTGAAGGGTTACAGTGAGGTCTCACAAGAACCTTCTCTTCTCCACACTGAACAACCCCCAGTCTCCCAGCCTTTCTTCACAGGAGATATATTCCAGCCCTGTGATCATTTTTGTGCCCCTCCTCTGGACTTGCTCTAACAGCTCTGTATTTCTGGCGCTGGAGTCCCAGGGCTGGAGGCAGTACTGAAGGTGGGTTCTTGCAAGAGTAGAGTAGAGGGTGAGAATCACCTTCTTCAATCTGCTGCCCACTCTTCCTTTTGTGCAGCCCAGGATATGGCTTGCTTTCTGAGCTGCAAGTGTATATTGATGATTACAGGTTGTCATTTACCAGTATGATAAAGTCCCTCTTGGTAGTACTGCTCTCCATGTGTTCACCACCCAGGCTGGACTACCACTGGATTACCCTGACCCCGGTGCAGCAACTTGCCCTTGGCCTTGCTGAAATTCATAAGGCTCTCACAGGCTCACCTCTCAAGTCTGTCAAGGCCTCTCTGGATGGCCTTCCTTCCCTCAAGTATATCAAATACACCTCTCAGCTTATGGTCATCTGCAAACTTGCTGAGAGGGTACTCAATCTCACTGTCACTGATTAAGATACTAAATAGTATTGGTCCTGCTACAGAGGCTTGAGGGGCACCACTTGTTACTGATTTCCACTTGGACATTCACCAACTGACTGTAACTCTTTGGCCACAGCCAAACTGTCCATCACTCAAACCTGTATTTCTCTTATTTAGAGCTAAGAAGGTTGTGGGGACAGCTCCTCCCAATTTAGTTGGCAAACTTATTTAGCACTCCTTCGAGTCCTGCATTCAAGTCGTTAATTCAGCATCTGCTGAAGAGCACAGGACCAAGGATGGAGCCCTGTGAACCCCATGAGTGACAGGACGTCAGCTTGATGTTACCTTTGAGCCAGTTGCTCACCCATCGTGTAACACAGTTATTCAGCAGTGCAGGACATTTTGTCCAGAAGGATTCTGTGGGAGATAGTATCAAAAGTTTTGCTGAAATCCAAAAAGATTATATCTACCAGCTTTCCTAGATCAGCTCGGCGGGCTACCCTGTCATAGAAGGAGATCTTGTTTGACAGGCAGGACTTTACCCTCATGAAGCCATGCTGGCTGCGACTTACATCTGCATTGTCCTCCACGTGTTTTTCAATACCTCCCTGAATATTCTTTTCTGTGATGTAGGCATTTTAGAGGATGACTCACGATAGCTCTCTTAGACATTCACCTTCATATGGCATGAATTGATTGGCTGAAGCGCACATATCTTTCCAGTTACTGTAGAGGTAATTCAGAAATTTTTTTCATTGGACTTCCAGCTGGGGTCCGCCAAAAGTCCTGTTTTCCATCTGCCAAACCTACACAGGTGATGTAACTGTGCTATACAAAATTGAGATCTTTGGGCTTCTTTAGAGACACTAAATTACTGCAATTAAGCAAATGTATCCTGTCCTGTCTGCTTTATGTGTCTACTTTTGTGTGAGCCAAACAGCTGTCTGAATTCCACTATACTGACTAAATCCATTTGCCCTGTAATGAGACCATACCAACTCACCTGTTGGTACTTAACACTTGGTCACCTGTCTGCAGACTTGAATTTAAAAGTGTGGAGTCTCAAGTCGACTTTTAGAGATTAAATTAATTACAACTAGCTTTTGAATGGGTGAATGCCAAGTTAATAATATGATTGTGCAGAACACCAAAGCAACACAAAATTAAACAAGTACATTAATGCCAAGAAAAAAAAAAAACAACAACAAAACATCAAAATTTATTCCTTGTCTATAGAAATAGGGGGTGGGGAGATGGAGGGATGTGAAGTTTAAACCATGGTTTCCTTTGCCCCCTTTGTGTTTGGGATTTTTTTTAACTATTCTCTACTTGCATAGAGCTGATCTGAAAACTATCCTCAAATCCATATTTATCCCACCCTTTATAACTCCTTTTCATGCATAGAAGTATTACCTAGAAAAATTCCACTTGCTTGCAGTCCTGTACTTTCCTGATTTCAAACTTTTTGCACTGTACATAAGTTCTTTATTGTTCTTAAGGAGAGATAGATGCAAGTAGTTTGCTTCTTAGTGGAGTAAAAATTCATAAATAAAACCCACAACAGTATAAAGCATGACATAGAAAAAGAGGGAGCTCATTTTTCTTTACTTTTGTGTTAATCCTTCTCTCCTCTGAAGAGGACATACTAAAATTGAAATGGAAGATATTGCGGGGTTTTTGTTCATTTCTTTGTTTTTTAAATTGAAACATCTTCTTAAAATATATTAACCTAAATTGTAAATTGCTTGTAAGTATGCTACATTTGTTTTCCATTTACCTATAAGCTTTTTAGCGCATAAATAAAAGATTAGTAAAAAGGCAGAATTTTACATTATGCATTGTTTTTTAATTTTAAATATGAAATTGATTAATGGGTTTTTTTTAACCAACACCTGAGGAAAGAAAAAAGATCAGCTATTAAATGTAGAGTAAATTAAATATGTATTATTGGGAAATAATCGAAAAAGTTGTTGAGGGCAGAAGAGGCAAAGGAAATGGTACAGAGAAGACGAACAACATGTCTGATGGCATTTTCATTGTGAGAGTACTGCAGCTACAAATGACCCAAGCTGTACCCAGTTTATAGAGTCCCTGACAGATGAAAATCCATTTTTGGCTTATTGTTCAACAACTTGTAGTATCACTATATTAGGTAGATACTGAAATAGAAAAAATAATGCAGTAAAATCCATCTGTTCATCTCAGCTTCCCTAACTGCTGGAGACAGAAAATATCCCCCTCTCTTGTGCCTCCCCCCCTCAGTCTCAGTCATTATGTATAGGAGAGCTGAGATAGTGCTGTAAATTGAAAAACTGGAGTGAATACTCTATAAATGAACCCTAGTTCTTTAACTGTCAAACACTAGATCTCCATCCTTTGCATTCAGAAGTTGTAAATTTGGGACCTTTTTGCAGCTAGAATGGTATCAGACTGGTTGCTTGCCCTTTTCTTTCTTTCAGTGATCTATTTTCTTTTAGATAGCTCTCTTGTAGCTGTTTTACGTGGCTCTATTTCCAACTGATGAAGCACACACATTCGGGGAAGTAGGCAGCTCTGCTTTGAATGTAGATGGATTACTTGAGGATCAGAGCTGGTAAAGAAACGTTGTAACTCCAGTTATGAATGGAATAGCATGTTTTGTCAGAGGTTTACTTAAACCCAGGGCTTAAATATATCCAAATCCTAAATACTACTATATTAGCCCTAGGATTAGCAGTAGCTCCTAGGATAGATTTTTCCTTATTTATTAGGGAAGACAAATATTGTTTTTGTTACCCTCAACATGCTGCAGAGGAAAGTAGAAATGATATTTTTTTTATTTAACTCCTGAGTAGTGTTATATTGTTCTGTATTGTCATTTTTCTCATCTATGGGTTTTACATTTAGTATTTTTTATTGTCAGTACTTCAGCGTATTTTCCACTTGTTTTTACCATCATTTGCACATGAGAGAACATTCAGAGGGTATGCTTATTATGTCTGCCACATCCATTTATAAGATCTAAAAAGGACCCCTTTTACCTTGGTGAGGCAAATTAATTATTGATTTATATTAAAATTCGTCTTACTTTCATGATATTTGGGGGCTTTCCTCTTCATTATTTCATAAATGACTTAGTCTCTATAGTCTTCCATGTTGACACTGGGGTCTGGAAAGCAAATTTTGCCTCTATTCTTTCATATGGGTTCTTATCGTGATTCTGCAGGTTCTCCATGGTAATTTCCAGGGTAAATTCTTAGCTGCTTCTTTTTGAAACACTGATTTCTCATAGTTATGTTTTCTTAACACTGAGAACTCATCATGTTGAAATATCTTTTTGAAACATATGGATATTAAGCCCTCAGGATTAAGGTAAATGCTGCCTTTTCTTAAAATGAAATTCCAAAGGGAAATTAAATTAAACAAAACATATTTGACTTGTGAAACAAAACAGACTGTGTGGCATAAGGATCCTTTGCTTCACTTAATGTTTTCATTTCAAATGAAATACTGCTGCATTTTATGTTGGTCATAAGAATACCATCCAACATCCAGCATTAGAAAAGCGAGGCTGAAGAATAATAATTTTATTATTATTATATAATCAGCAAAAAAACCCTCAAAGCCCCAAACCATAACAAACATTAACAAATTTTATATTAGGATTCTTAGGGTTACGCTGCTTTTGCTTCACCTCTTACATCAGCGTGATTCACTCAAGTGTATTAAGGATTTATATTTACTTCATTACTGCCTCTTACTGTATAGGAATATAATTTTATGGATGCTGATATGAAAATTGCTTTGAGTATTATTTGATTTATATGCTCTGATTTCTTAGCCCTTAAAGTGAAATTATTACAAATAAAAGAAGTCATCACACACAAGAAATACCCTGCGGCTGAAACCATACATTATGCAATGCTTCATTTCTGTTTCAGACTAGAAGTAGAGTGGTATCTTGTTCTTCACATTTGTCTCCTCAGAGTCTGTCTATTTCAGAGCCAATGAGACAAATAATAATATCAAATTATGATTAAATGAATGGAGGACTTAGAATGGGACTATCAGTTTTTGATGTAATTCTTTGCTCCTGATACATGCAATTAAAAAAAAAAATCATGTGTGATTCCTGAAGTACAGTCACCAAGCAAAATTAATCTACGTACCTTGTGTCAATGTATTGGTGTCACGGGCAGAATGGGAGCTTCACACAAAGTTCATTAGAGAAGTCCTCCCACTGGGTTACAAGGTACAAAAAGGACTACCTTCCTTCCTACCCTCCTCCTCAGAGAGGAACCTGGGTGTGCCTGGATCCAATCTTAGCCCCAGATTTAGCCAATGGTTTATGTCTAAAGGATTGCATAGGTCTAATTAAACTTTATACGACTTGATATTTCAAAATCAAAAATGGCAAAACAAATATGCTTATTTAAATAAAATATTTATTTAAATTGATTTTGGTAATGATTAGACTAAAATATCTTAATCAGAATTATTTATTGCACGGTATGGATAGCTACAACTATAGTGCACTATTTTTTAAGCAATATCAAAGGAATTATATCAAAGGTAACAAACTCCCACAATTATCACGTAGGTATTGATGTTACTCACCCACACCATTGTACTCATACCCAAGAAGGGGTATCGCCGTGTTGGCTCCCCACGAGCCACCCCTCTTCGAGGGAATCTGAGGCTGTCCTGCAGCGTCCCTGGCCACAGGGGTCGGCCACTGCTGACAGGAGCTGGCTGCTGTTATTGCTGTGCTGTCCTTCCCGAGTGGGGAAGGGGGCTCAAAGAATGTTACCTGGGTAGGCGCCGGAGGCAAAAAAGGAGGGAAGGGCTCCTTGCTTGGGTTCCAGGAAAGGGTTTATTCCGGAGGGTCCAGGGGCAAGAAAGATCAAAAACTCAAGGAGGGTCCAGGGTTATAAAGGATACAGAACAACCAATCAGGGCACAGCAAATATCTGAGGGACAGCCAGGGTAACAAACAGGAAAGGAGGGAGGAGGGATTAGGGAAGGATAAACCAATAGGACATCGAATAAGGGCGAAGATTCCAGAACATAATACATATGCAACAGGGGAATAAATATTCAACATAAGGGGAAAACACATGCAACTGGGACTTAACAAACAGGGAGACGTCGGGTGATCACCCTAACTTAACAGGGATTCTCCTCCTCGGAGTGCTCCCACCACTGCAGGGGAAGAGCCCGATGTGCACCAGGGCTCCACAGCCCCTCAGAGGGCTGAGTCACCCCAACAGGGTATGTTAGGAAAACCTACCACTGAAATGTGGGACTGGACTTTTATTGTGTAAAGTGATTTACTGTCAGTCATCTGTCAGCTAAGCATCTTTAGATCAGTTATCAGTACAATTACTCATAGGTTCCCTTATCAGGCATTTTATCTGGTCTGCCACATCTTCACTGGCACCAGTTTCTACTGTTCTTCCTCAGGGTCTTTAGGGTTGATGAGTAAGGCTCTTACCAGCATTCTTCAACAGCAAAAGCAACATGACACTCCCTTTTCCATTCACCACTGATAGCTTTGCAAAAAGGGTGTTTTTCAAGCTGTATTATCCCCACTTCAGACATGCATCCTGCTGCCCTGGGTGCAGATGCCCAGGTGTTGGCAATGAGGACAGCAAGGCCTTTGTGAGGAGCAACCAGGGCTGCCCCAGTCTGGACACAGCCAATTCCAGCCAGCTTAATGGACCTACCACAGGTGGTGACTGAGCCCCTCAGCCATGCCTGTGGTATTTAAGGAAGATCAGGCTTAAGAAAGGGTAAAATGATGTGCAAGTGGTGAAGAGCAACTGAGAAGCAGCCCTGCAAGCTCTAAGGTCAGGGAAGAGGAGTGGGAGGAGGTCCTCCAGGTACTGGAGGAGGGTTCTCCTGCAGCCTGTGGAGGACCACTGTGGAGCAGGTGGACATGCCCTGAAGGAAGTTACAGCCCAAGATGAGCTCATGCTGCAGCAGGCTCTCTTTTTCTCCTCCTGTTCTGCTAAGGAAGGGGCGTGAGAGAGCAGCTGTGTGGGTGTCTGGCAGCCAGCCAAGGTCAGCCCACCACAGTCAATTTTCCTTTTATGTCAAGCCCCAGAAATATTGGTGTAGGGCAGGGAATATTTTATTCCCTCCTGACATCCCTAATTAAAATGAAATAGTATGCATACAGCACCAAAGCCTGATACAATAGAAATTGTCAAAACTCACGTAATGATTTGGTGTGGGTTTCATCAACAATCCTGGTCTTACTTCCTCTGAACTCAATTTATTGAATTCAGGGCTGCGATTATATCTTTTAATGAAAATATTTCAAGACTTGAACCTGACTTTTGTCTATGTTTAAACTGGATACAGACCTCTGTTTTTCTTTAGTTTCTCATTAATTTCCTCAGTTGCACATCTTCATACCTCTGCAGTTCTTCGTTTTTTTAACACCTCCCTACAGCTCCATATTCTGCACTATCCATCATCATCTTCTTCTCAGATAAAATAAATATGTCACAAGGTAACATTCATTCTAATGAACTAGAGAACTAACATTCTCTATATACATTCTAATGCTTTATTTCTGCATTACAGAATTGTAGTTTCTTCCTTTTATAACTGTCAAGACCACAATTTTTTAAAATCATCTATTGTCTCCATACAAGACATGGTCTCACCCCTATGAATCTAGCCCCTGATGACAAGACATATTTGGCAAATGTATTGTTCTAGTTACCATGACAAAATTAATACTTACATTTCATACAATCTTTCCAATGCCACGTAATTCATGCACTTAGTGTTTCTGCCATTCATAAGTGACAAATCAATTGTAATTTAACTTCAGTTACTTTACTTGCTATGTCTCTTAGCTATATAAGACAAAAAAAGATCTCATTCCACCATACCATTCCACCTAGCTAGGTTACAAAAAAAAAAAAGGGAAATTTTGCATATCTAATGCTTATAATATATAAGGAGTACAGATTTGTCATGTCTGCAATATTCAGGGATTTAAGTAGGAATCATTCAAAACATTAGTCAACTAAGTCCTGAATGCAATGAAAGGTAGTTACCTTCAACTTCTTTTTTCTCTAAAAATTCTTAAAATATTTTCAAAGTCTTTCTTTTTTTCCCCCGTGTCTTGTCTCAGACAGTTCTGCATGAAAATACCAGAGATTTCATACTCCTCTCATCCATTAGGCATATATCCAAAATCCGGATGATTTATGTTTTTCACCCTGCTAATGACAGAAAGAAATTTTGTTCAGGGGATAACATAATCAATTTATTTCTCTGAAGTTACAGAACAGGTTTATTGAAGTCCTACTTGTCTATTTTTAGTCTTATCAAAGTCTTAACAAGCCTAACCAACAAGTTACTACTACAGTCAAAATGCCACTAATGCAGTTGAGATTGTATGTAGCTAAAATAGATATATGTGTGTGTTTTAAATGTGTGTGAGTTTTACATATAATTAATAAACACACGTGTATATATATGTATGTAGTATATACATATAATACATATATATATGTAAGGGCGCACGTGGGCGGCAAAGCGAGCTGGCAGCGGCTTGTTTGAAGAATCTCTCGCACAGAGATTTTTGCGCGCTATGCCACGCTGCCTGCTATCAATCCTCGCCTGTGCTGTCTAGCACCCAGCCGAACCCATGTATGCTGATGGATCCACACGCCACTAGAGAAGAGAGGAGGCCCTAGGCCAGGGAAATCCAAAGGGTGTTTATTTGGTGAGGTCCCGTGCCAAGAGAACGAGTGGCCTCTGGGGACCAGTATAAAAGGGGGGTCTCGAGGGGGCAGGGTTATATAAAATTCAGCCAATAAGGGGGGAGGGGGAACAGGGGGTTGGGTTACATCCCTATACCTGATATGTAATCCACCATCTCGGTACCTTGGTCTGCCCTTCTGGTAGATCAGCTAATTTCAACATTTATATATACATATAATAGATATATAATATTTCCTGCTATCAGTTCCTTTCTCTGTTTTCACCCCCTACTCTTCTACCTTCCTTGTGGTGGGTCTTACAGCTGATATTTCTTTCTGAGAAGGATCTGTATGGGAAGTCACAACAACAAAAGTCCTTTTTCTGGGAGTGTTTAAAATGCGCCTCGCGCAGGTTCTGGTGGTGGGTGGGACAGCTGCTGCATTTTCCACAGGACCCCTTCTCTGAGGAGTCCCGGGCGAGGCCGAACCCCTGCTAGCCTGCTGTACCCAACCCATGGCTGTGATGGCCTTGCACCTCCCTGCGCATGATGGCTCAGGCACCCCCAGAGGTGGAGAGGGCTCCCGGACTGGTCGACCATAGATTTTATTATGTGGACCCCCCAGGGAAGAGAGAGGGCCCACATGGTGACCCAGGAACCAAGAGAAGGAACTTCTGTTTGGCTGGGGGTTATAAGGGGGTCCCGAAGGGGCGGGGTAGTACAGGGCAGCCAATAGAGAGAGAGGGAGAAAAGGGTGGGTGATACAAACCAGCCAATGGGAACAAAGGGGCAGGAATGGGGGTTCAGTTACATGTTGCAGGGGTACATGAATATGCATAAGAGTGGATGGGCGAGACTTTCTCCAACAAACTTGGAGGGGCTTTCTTGGACCAAACCATGGTCTTTTATCTTTTTTTTACCTCCCCACTCCCAGCTCACTGCAATATGGGAGTAGTAGTTGATTCCAGTAGTTTCTTCTTCCACACTCTAGGATCTACCTGAGGTCATTTTAATGTGTCTGCTAACAAGTCGAACACATTGTCAGTTTAGCAAAACCTATTGCAAGTACAAAATTTTATAAAATTAGACTTTTTAAAATAGATATATTCATATTTAAATATATATATATATTTTTAATAAATATAACCGATCTTCCTATAATTTACATCTATTTTTAAATAAAGTACGGTCATGGCTTTCTTCAATCTAACATGCTTCAACAAGATTTAACAGCAATAATAACAAGGATATGTCGGTCCAATAAAACCAAGGAATTTCCAGAAGTGAAATGACCTGCTCTATGAGAATTTCAAGAAGTTTTTAAATTAATATCCTTTACGCTTCAGAGTTACTAAGCATCTTTAATCCCCACAAGTGTTCAACACCTCTGTTTGGTTGTATGCAGTTAATGTATGCAATTTTAAATGCAGCAAATACAAACACAATTTCTTTTTCTTGTATATTGATAACAAAGTTTTTGATTAGCTATTTAAGGACATTTGACTGACAACAGTGTAATATAATTTGATCTATATTTTCTCCTACTGTGTACTTAGAACATAATTTACTTCAGAGTTAAGCAAGTTGTGAAGTCTCAGAAAACAAAATAAATGTTCAGAATTCAATCTTATAATGGAATCTTGCTTAAGCCTCATTTACAGTATTGTTATCTCTGTTTCCCATTAAAATATTTCAGACAATGGCAAGTGTTATCTGTATTTGGAAATACATAGATTTTCTTTAAACAGAAGACTGCTTACCAAGTGTTGAAACAAGCAATTTTAAGACTTCTGAAACTAATGAATAATACCCTTGTGATGGATTGAATTTCCATCTGGAAGTACCCAATTCTGTATAGAACTATTTATGACTGCAGGAGCATCCTCAGATGCTCCTTGGAAGATGAACCTCATGTTTCTTTCACATGGGTATAAATTGAAACCAACTCATGCAAATTTTCTTCCTCTCTTGCAGGCCAGGAGTCTTGTAAGTCATGAATCAAAATTATGTCAAATTGTTCAGTTGTCGAATTATTCTCTCCTCTAATCTAACCCTTTGTTCTTCTAATTCCTTGTGTAATTAATTAATTTTTAAGGAGGCATTAGGAAATAAAGTAATAAGAAGAAACTGCCATCAAAATAGTATTCAGAAATTATTCTTAAAATAAACCTATGTTTATGAGCACACACCTGTTTGTATATATGTATAACTTAGGGGGGTTTTTTATGCTGTTGTAATTTTATACCTGAGCTACTTCAGGCAAGTTCTTCTACTGGAAGGAAAGGTGAAACAGAGATAATAGATTTTGAATTAAGAAAACATATGAGATGTAAAAGAACTAATGCAAGATCCCACAGAAACATGAACACAAAGTGTCAAAATTACACATGAGGAAATGAGAACTGCTACAGCAGACTGTTGAAGACAATAGTGATCTGGTTTTGGTGTTCGTCAAGACAGGGAGAAAGTAGAAATATTGATTAAACAGTCTGTGGAACTGTTAGTTCTGAAATAAGTGAATAATTCATCTTAGTTTTTCTTTTACACTTATAACAATTTGACTGGATAATAGAATAAGATGCATATATTGTTTGGAATTTTTTTTCTCAGTTATGCCTGCTTAGCAGTAAAATCTCAAAATTCCTACACTTGACCAAATGGAAGAAATAACAGCACCTTGATTTCTGTATTTGAGCATATTCCATTGCACTTTGTGTATAGTTGACTAGAACTGGTTGCTACTGAGGGAAACAATATACAGTCATCAATCCAAAATTTAATTTCAACACAATTTACGTCATATCTCAAAAAGACTAAACAAAGAAATTGTGGTTTGTAGTAGAAAGGGTACATCAAAAGGTACAAGTGTGAATATATCTGATTTTATCAGGGAGCACTTGCCTGCTTTTTTTCTAAGAAAAATAAAATGCTTCTAAATCTATGATTCGGCCTCAGGGAAATTTATTTTTTACCTGTGCATAAGGGTTACTTTCATGTGAAATAATTCTCTCCCATTAAGGACTCTATGGCCACTCCAGCTTTATGGTTTTGAAAGTCTGTTATTCAGAGAAAATTTTAAAAAAAAAAAAAAAAAGGAAAAAGGTTTCTTCTCTTTGACAAACAATTTAGTTCAGGGGAGACTTTGGGGAGACTTTGTAAACTGAGTGCTGAACTGTCAGATATGGGCACTGAAGCTCCAATTATTAGAAAATCTCTGTTAGTACTTTTGTAAGTAACAAAATACATATTTTTTTACAGACTCTTTCTACCTCTCTGCTCTAGAGAAAAATAAATTGTTCAGACATTGGTTTCTGAAGCTGGTAGAATGAAATCTTACAAAATAATGCTCTTTTAAAGGGATGATTTATGAACTGAACAGGCAAGTTTTCCAACTAATTCTGTGGCTTCAAGAAATTTCCCTAATTTCAAGAATATTGATTTGGAATCAAGGTGTCTTTTCAACAACTAGATGTCGTGTTATACACATTTCATAATACATATGCAATTGTTTTTGTAATATGGTATACTTTTATATGCATATGTTATATATCAAGATATAATTTTAACATACGTGTATATACCTTACCATCTACTTAATAGATATTCATGCTAGAAGACATATGTTTTTTGTGCTTTGTTTCCTTCTTACTTCAGTGACCAACAGTGTAGGCTTAGGTGTGTGTTTCCACAGTCAGTGAAAATAAACAATTCTTCTAAGAAACAGTAGAATTCTGGCAAGAATTTTAGATAAGGTGGCATATGTTATAGAAGTGCTCGTTTCTCTCTACTAATTTTAAAGCAACAACACATCTACATATCATCACATAAGTCCCAGCCTAAGTATCTCCCGGATAAAATCAAATACCCTTCCATCACTTAAAGTATTTATCCATATACAGGCACTTCTTTTCACTTTAAATAGTTCTGAGTATGTAAAACTTCTTGTAACTTCACACATTGTCTGAAAGTGCACTATTTTTGATATTGTCCAAACTCATCCATTCTAAAAGGGTTTTTTTTAACAGTAATTTCAAATGTATTTTGGGAAATATGAATGATTTAAGCCACTTAATTGTTATCTTCAATTAGATCTTAAAATATAACTCATGTTAAATTGTAAGATGCCCTGAAAAAACTGGTTCTTATCAAAGTTGCAGTGTAGTCTATGCAGATATGAAAACAAAAAACCCTTTAATCTCATTGTTGTGCACTGGACTAAGACATCTTAAATATCTTAAATATTTCCTTCCAGGGGGCCCGCTCAGGTGGACTTAGTGGGTGATGATCTCTGGCACGAGTTTTTTACTGCATTGATATTAAAATGTCCTTCGTACCTTTAACCACATTGGGGTTACAAGTAAAATGCAATTTGCGTGAGAGAAAGACTCCATGAAAAGCTGAAACCCTTCTTTAGTACTTTTCATGTGTTCTCGAGACTTCCTGTTTCAGGTACACATTTTCACTCTGCTAGCCACAGTACTTTTATGATAGAGCTCAGTGAAGCGTGAGCCAGACAGCACCTATTAATCACATCATTCATCTCTGTCTTATTGAACATGACTATATTAAAACAAAACAAAAAAAGAGAAAGGAAGCCCACATCATGGAGAAAGGGGAAAAAAAAAGTCATCTTCTGCTTCAATATCTCTTCTCACTCTGTATTTTATTTGAAAAGAAATTGAAACTAAAGCTACAGAGATTTATGTAGCACCTCAAGAATGCTGATGGTTTAAAAAAAAATCATAGTGTTTTCTAACTTCACAGAACCTTCTTTGCTAAGACTAATACCAAGAGTGGCTCAAGAGTAGTTTGTTTGCTCAGCATATTATGATTGTATTTTCCTAACTTGAATGGAGACATTAAATAATCAGAATTCACTAAACATGAAGGCATATAAAGGCAATATAAAAATATGAAAACATTACAGTTATTTGAGTGAAAAAAATTCTTTGCTGTAACTGTCTTTATTGTAAGACAAAATCACAGCAATGAACATAATGACAGCAACTCAATTAAACATAAAATGCAAATTTATTTTAAGAAAGTATGTGGAAACCACTAGTGTAATCAGGCTTCAAAATTAATATTACATTACTTAAAAAAAATTCAGCTCATCTTGGCTGTCTGTTACATTGAGCCATAATAGCTACAGGTTCCTGGGTTGTATGACTACAGAAAAGCTACTGTATGCATAATATTTTTCCTATCATGTCTTGTTTGATTTATCATCTGTTGTCCCAGAACATGTAAAAATTGCTCAAATGAAGAGCAATAGCTGAAAAGAAACAAAATCCTGCCACAGAACATACTATTTATAAACAAAAGGTTTATGGGTATAGTTAACTGCAAAAATATGAGTAATATCAGCCTACTCTGTTCAGCCCCTAAACAAACACTTGATTCTTTCTGAAGTCTGAAATGTTGCAAACTTAAGTGACTTCCCAAAGAGTCAAAATCAATGAACAAGATATTAGCAAAATGATTACATTCAGTATCTTCATGCACTTAGAAGGTGTCCTGGGTTGCAGTGTATTCTATTACCATCTTCAGGAGCTGTTGAAACCAGGTGGGGTGGTGTTCCTTGCCTCCTCCCTCCGGACTATCTCCTGTTCATGGGCCAGCT
The DNA here is from genome assembly GCA_013398855.1 of Mohoua ochrocephala. Taxonomy (NCBI): domain Eukaryota; kingdom Metazoa; phylum Chordata; class Aves; order Passeriformes; family Acanthizidae; genus Mohoua; species Mohoua ochrocephala. The sequence continues at coordinate 13,382 of VZTA01007519.1, read as the reverse complement.
GTTGAAACCAGGTGGGGCAGGGTTCTTTATCTCTCCCATGACCCATCCTCCCTCCAGGGGGATATCTTCTGTTCATGGGCCATCCAGTCTCACAGCATTATCCCATTGGGAGATGCTCCGCCCAGAGGGAGGAACCGAGCATTCCATCCTGGATATAAGCTGAGCTTTTGAACACCACAGGCAGCCCTTACCTACTGACTTCCCAGAGGACCAGAGCTACCACTGGCTCTTCAGGTGAAGACCAGACCTTTTTTCTACAGGATCACTGCTTCAACAGAACCATGACTCCAGGAGGACTGCAGCCACCATTTTATTGGGCTGCTACCACCACCCTGACTGACAGGGTGTCAGGTTGTATTCTGACTCTGTCAGTGGCTTCTTTTCCTACTATTGCATTTATTTTATTTTTCCCTATTAAATTGTATTTCTGACTTGGAGTCTCTCACTGGTTTGCTTTCAAACCAGCACAGAAGGACATACAAAAGGCAGGTTGAAAGGGTCTAGATAGTCACTTATTTTAAATAATCTGCAAGAACTCCAGAAATAGATCTAAGCATTATTTTGGCAGTGTAGACACTATTTCATCAGTTTGGATATAAAATCAGATGAAAACACCTACCAAAACAATTTCTAAACTTCAAATTAACTATTTGTAGGCACTTAGATTATAAGAACTTTTTTTAAAAAAAGCTGAAAATACATTACCATTTAATTTGAAGATACTTCCTGAAATTAAATATTATGTGTAATTGTTTCAGAATAGACTATGAAGACAAAAGGTACATCTGAAACCAAAGACTATAACACTTATTCCATGTGTGGAAGTCTAAAGCAATTAAAATTCTTGCTTAGAAACAAAAATTTGGATACATTCTCTGACATTAATATAAAAATCTGTATTGTTGACCTCCTCCTTACCTATGTTTACTTATCATAGCAAAAACAAACGAAAAAAGATCTGAGCAAGAGGAAACTGTTAGACAGGAATTTTATGTAATTAATAATACATTTAGCCTCACAGAAAAAAATAACTCCCTATTATTCATAAACTTTAAATACTGTGGGTGAAAAGCATTAGCAGAAATAGGAAAAGATGTATTGGATACAAATTAATGTGCACAAGCATTCTTTACATAGACCCATTAGGAGAAAAAAAACCCCCATAGTTCAATCCAAGAGTCATCCCCTTTCTCCTGCAAATCGGGAAATTCTTCTTATGGGTAAACCTGTAAAAGTATTTTAACATCCTAGTGTTATCAGTGGAAAGTATTTTTAAATTTGTCTTCTGTTTAAATCAGTGGAAAATGTCAAGAATATATTGAAAGAAAATTAAGTACATTAAGATTTCCTGGATATTTTGATAGTAGGGTTTGTTAATAGTAATTGTCAAAGACAAGTTTAAAGATGATGTGAATAAACCTGAAAAGTGTCTTATCTGCTATATTTGTCTCTTGAGTCTCTTATTCAGTCAGAGTATCAATGCTATGTTGCATGAATTCAGAAGTACTTTTAAAACTAGTTTACTATCAAACCATAGGACCTGTATTTACTCTGATAAGACAGAGAAATGCACGCCTGACAAACCTTATTCAGTTTTATCAACATATATTTCAATAGGCTAGCATTAGAAATTAATCAGTACTATAAAACAGTTCTACAGCTTTGATGGGTTTTATCCAAAAAAATATTTTGGACATATTTTTCCAAATGATATGCTATTAATATGGATATAGTCAGTATAAAAGCAGCATGAAAACCATCCCTTTTTAAAACCTGAGTTTTACCATCTTCTCACACTGCTTCAGAACACGAGAAGATTCTCACTGCCTCCCACATGTCACGACCTTTTGAAACTTGATTAATCTGTTACTTATGGAAGAAGCAGTAGTACATAATTCTCCTCCACTGGATAATCTATGGGCTATAATAAACTTTGCCACTAAAACTGTTCTTGTCGTAGTTAAGCAAATTTATAATACACTTCAGCTCTCAATCATTATTTTGTAGATATATTTGAAGAATCATTGATAAAGCTATACGATCCATTTTTCATCACTTGTCCATACCCATGATGCCATTGGCCACTGACAGATCAATATATATCTGGCTAAAAAAATTAAATAAATTATTAGAATACAATTAATTCTGAGCATTCAAATTTGAAAGAAGGATCATTATGTTATCATTATTCTATATATCAATTCCTTTAAAAATGTAACTAGTTCTAAATACATTGGTGGCTGCAGCAATTTTAGTTGTTCATTTTGCCACAGTTTGAACTGACGTCACAGAAGAAGGTGGATTTTTTAAATGACGCTTCTTTGACCTAAGTTTTTACTTATCTAAGTAAATAGTCAAATATTAAAGTAAACAATAAATTATTTATAATATTATTGAAAAAATAAAAACTACATTCTTAAAATTTCATACTATCTATTAATCAAGTTTTATTACATGTTAGTAATAATTATGTCTTCTATTACTATGAAGGATTCTGGCTCTTGGAGAATGGGGATAAATTTTCAATCTGAATTGTAAAGCTGTACATATGTGAACGTACTTTTCTAGAGAGTGGTGAAAGGCAACACATCTGATAACCTGGAAAATGCTTCAAACTCTCAAAAGTCAGTCCAGTTTGTGTCCCTGAAGCGTATCCTTATTTTAATGGTGAAATTTTGTTTGTTGAGAATAAAACATTTATCACTTCACTTTCAACCAGTTAGCATCTGTTATGAATTCTAGGGGAAAAGAAAACCAAAAGGTCTAGCTAAATGGAATGAAGAAAGTATTCAGATAAATAATTTTTGTTGCTATTTTAAAGCACGGTGAGCAATGGCAGGAGCATTAGGGCACCTGTATCAACACAAGACTGGGTAAACCTCTTCTCTTTCAAAAGTTATGATTTCTGTTATGTCAAAAGACATAACATAGTGTCCCATACATGTCAGGATGTAGTAGACAATAAATTTATCAGTAGGCAATAACTTATAAATAACTCCACAGAGTACATGGATGATAGAAAAAGAATGTGAGAGGATAATATCTTTTTTGGAGCATATTTTGGAGAAAGGAGAAACCTCTGATAACTTGCAGCTCTTTATGTCCTTTGCCTTACGAATTCTCTATATTTATTCTATTTGAGTAATGGAACCTCAGCTCCTCCATTTCTAAGTGGGGCAAAAATTGGATAAAAAACAAACATAAACAAGCCAATAGCAATATCTTCTAAAAATGCCAAGGAATTGCCACCACATATATCTGTGATGTATGTACGCTGATAAATTAGGAGTATTATGATTCTGTGTGTATACTACAACAAATACTATCAAAACCTTTAGGCACCGATATCTGCAATATTAGCCTTTTGCTTTTCTGTGCAAAGACTTGTTGTCATTATTTAATGATCATCTTGCTGTGCATTGGATTCATAATCCCTTCTCAACTCCATTGCTCCCCTCTCTTGCCATTCACAGCCAGTCTGATCCTGGGATATGAACATCCTAAATTAGAACTGGAACGAAAACTGCACTTATTCCTTCATCCCTTTTCTATGTATTCCCTCTCACTTTCTCCTCCTCTCTGAGGAAAATGCTGCAGGCAAGCAGTGATGCTCTATGAACCAGGAGAGGGGGAAAGGAAAGTATTGCATCTGTGAGAAAATCAGGTGAGGGAGAGCTACAGTGATGAATCAGAGCATCACAAATGCACTGTGGCAACGGGTGAAGGAGGCTTGAGAGCAACTTCTACAACACCTGTTGTGAAGTCCCAAGGAGACGGTCCCAGCTTTCCACAAATGTCAGGACTGATGATGTAATACATTCATAAAGGAGTACGGAAGATTCCTGTATGCTCTTACAGCCCCCCAAATTTACCACATCACATCCTCTAAACACTCCTTTGTTTGCATGAAGATTTTTACTACCTATATTTTCACAGGTTAAAATGTAAACCCTCACATCTCTTAATCACTTACTCCACATATTCATTATGGTAAGTTTGGTCATGATAAAATTGTGAAAAAGCCCCAATGATCTTGTAATAAAAGTAAAAAAAAATAAAGCATACATACAATCCTTTCAAAACACAGTGATATTATCTGTAATTTTCCTCAAATAGTGTCTTTTTGTAACATATAAAAGCAAAGAGATCATACATGGAAAGCATACTCAATACTTTCAACCTCAATACTGTTCACTGTGACATATCTGATGAAGTAACAGGCAACAACAAGCTATAGCACATTTTGGTAGAGCAAATAAATATGATCGCACTGTAAAGAAAGCATTTAAAAATTACTTATAGTTTGGAAAGTAAATTCTAGCCTTAAAAACCCCATGAATCCAAACTATCAAAAACCCAAAAAACCCCCTAATGAGACCAGTCAAATCTTGTGTCTCTCAGGTTCACAAACAATAAAATAAAGTCAGCTGTTTAATATTTTAATACTGATGACATAATATCAGAAAATTTTTCTTTTTTACTGCTTACTTCAAGGAGTCAGCAATGAACCACCGAGATCTGCTGCAACAAAGCAAGTTTAATTTCCTGTTTGTATTCTTCTTCTCCAAAGATTGCTGCCTTTTTTTTTACCTCCTAATTACTTCATGGGGAAAAAAATCATATTAAAAATCCAGAGGGTTGTTGGGTTTGGTTGGGGTTTTTTTTAAAGCCAATTATAGAACACTAAGTATGCTTCTTAGTTTCCAAGAATAGTATACAGGTTTGGGTTGTGATAGAGTGAACAGTGTTGTTTTGTTTTTTCTATTACTCCTGTAAAAAGTTTTGCTGACACTTTGAGGTCCATATTGTCCCTCTGCCATTCCTTGGACCTGTCCTGATCTTTGTTCGTGCTTTTAAACAGTGGAAGCAGTATTTTAGTTCACATGAAAGATTGCTCTCTGTAGATCAAATGTTTCTGTTAGGCCTGTTTATCTCATTATAATAATAAACAAACGGGTTCCAAAAAAAAGTGCCTTGCATTTCAATTTGTTTTCCTTAAGCATAACTTCAGAGATTGAAATGTGAGATGAAACACAAATCTGCTTTTGTTGGCCTGTATCCTGGGTGTATTATGACAAGTGAATTATTGCAGGCCTGGTGGGAATACATTGTGGGGTATATTATGGTCCTGAGAGCCTGTAGAGATCTGCAGGAAAAAAGAGATTTTAGCTATTAAGTCTATGAGTCTTGTCAGGACGTGCTGCTTGTGGCATAGAGTGTCTTCTATGGGGAAGCACGGGGACCTCAACATTAGAACCTGGTTGTGATAAATGGGTATATATGGATTTTGAGAAACTTCTCATGGGAGCTGAATTTTGTTTGAAGTTGCTAAGAGACAAGGGGTTCATTAAAATACTCAGTGAGCTAACTACATTTCATCAAATTCATCAACACTGAACAAATTTATTTCTGGTTTGGGAAAAAAAACTATCAAGAGACGTTATTTAGGGAGACCAAAAATGGAAAGCAATTCTCCCAGTCTAGGTGTCTACATATCCACTGTAAGACTACATTAGATTCTTTATGGAAGGCAGACCTCCAGCTGGGAGGCCTGCAGTAGCTTCACCCCAGTGAAATAACCCATAGGACAGCTGCAATGGAAAAAAATCCGTAATGCTGTTGCATCCATTTCATTTCTTCCATGCTACACACTATCAGTAGGAGAAGAATTCCCATAAAAAGCTGTGAAGCCACTACTCCACTTTCATCCAAACCCCTTATTAAAACATTACGATGATGAGGCTCATAGGAAGCTAATCACAAGGCAGGTGGCAAACTTGAATAACTGTGATTACTGATGCTACCTTGCTCAATATACCCATAATTTATTCAATGAATTCTGCAGTTTGTCTCACTAATCTACTCTGGTTCTTAGAAGCTTTTGGGGACTGTGATTAACATTTTTTTTGGAATTTCAATCAAAAGACCAAAAGGTCCATTTCAAAAGACTTCATAATTTTCAAACTTTTCTCCTTTCTGATTTTTGATTAGCTCGAGAATAAATTTACTAACTTATTTTTCTCTCTTTGTATTCAGAAAATCAGAAAGACACAGTGACATTATAATTTCCTGATTGTGTTATATATTGTCCTACTTGACATCTTCCATCATTATTTTGTGAAATTTCTTGAGCCAATATGACATAATATATCCACTTCCCAGACTGGATAGATCTTACATCCAATAAATTATATAACTTGACCATACAAGTATCAATATGGGAAGATTCTTTTATATACTAAGATTCAAACCCTTTTTTTTTTCTTCGATGAGTAAAAATAGTATTGAAAATGGTAAATTGTACTGAAAATATACAACATTGCATGATTTTCTAAAGATCAGGGACATCAATTAAGATACAGCAGACTGAAGTTTGACCTTTTTTTCTTTTTCTTTTCATTTTTATACCAAAATTAAATAACAGATCGCTTCCCACTTACTAAAAAAGTATGGAAAGGAATTTTATTCTCATTGTTCTGAAAAAAGTAAGTTGCATACCTCTCCTCCACTGAAGAGTTTTGACTTTCCGTTTAGTGTTTATTTGGTTTTTATAGAGTATCGCCATTCATTTGCACTTCAGCTTCAATAACTGCTGTTATTGCATAATATAAACTAATCAGAGGGAAAGAACACTTTCCATCAACGTGTTTCGTACATTGTAAAGTGTTGTACAAAAAAAAGAGTACTACAAAGAAGAAAGAAAAGTAGCAAAAGGATGAGTTAACAGCAGAGAGAGATGAGAAAGACGTAAGTACATATGAAAAAGCAATAAAGAAAAATTACCTTAACTGAATAAAAAAAAAAAAAAAAAGACAAATTCCAAGCACTAGAACTGGTTTGGGTTTAAAATAAAACTAGTAAAGGCCAAAAATAATGGAGAACAATTACCTTGATTTTAACTTTATCCTATTAATCAGAGTGACATAGGTACAGAGAGTATTGAGTAAACAGCTCTAAATCAAAGAAATTGAAGGACCAAGCCAGAAGGGATTACAAGAATTTAAAGCATTTAAAGTAGACATGCAAACTGTAATAAAATTAAGAAGTAGGAATACAGTTAGGAATAAGGAATTAAGAAGTAATTTATGAGAGCTCCTATCTATTGATATATAAATTACACAATAGAACATTGAAGAAAATAATCGAAAGAGCCATTTTTTTAATAGGCTAAGAGAGATGCAAGAATTTAATACCTCAGGAACACTTGCTGGATATAGTGAAATTAATTTTATGAGAAAAATTGACACAAAGACAAAACTAAAAGTTCAGCTGTACCAGTTGCATATGTGTTTATTGTTAATGGAAAAATCACTTAGATGCCAAACCAGAAATGGCTATATCTGAAGACACATACCTAATTTGAGAACCATTTGAAGTCAGCTATATATAAATACTTTCATGAGCCATTTTTCTGTAAAAGTATAACCAGACTCCTAAGTCAGACTTTTGAAAATTCAAAATCTAGATTCCGAAACTAGCACCATGAACGTGTCAATAATATAACGTCCTAAACACAAGAATGTGAATGGCAATATTATAGAAAAATAATATTCAGTCATCCAAAGTATGACCCAGGTAGCATGATCAGTAGTTTTGTAGTCATTATACTCTCCAAAGAAAAGAAGAAAAGATCCTCTTCTAAACTTAAGTTTATTAGCTCCAAGGTAGGAAGCCTAGTCTATGAATTTTTCCCTTTCCTTTTCTTTTCCACATTTTTTCTTTCTCGCTAAAGGAATGCTCAGAATAACAATTAACCTTTAATTACTAAAGGGGAAAGAAAAATAGTAACTTAAAATTATTTGAGAGGAATGTGGGTATTTTCACACAAAAAGAATGTTTTTACTTCTTCTCTGCTTCGAAGAAGTACCTCAGTAGTTAAGGTTCAAATAACATTATTATGGCACACATTGCAGAGGGAAATGTCATATACGAGCTTTGTTACATGCACTGAAGAAAAAAAACCATAATTATTCAAGCTCACTAATTAAATTGGGATCATTAGTTTACTAAATATAGAAACACTGCATCAAAGAATAGACAGAGAATCTGTGAATTTCATTAGGCTTTTTTGTTTGAATATAGCAGGGTCGAAGGAGGAGATTGTTGGTTTTTCTTTTTTCAGTAAAAGTAAATCTAATGATTCAGGAACCACAGTAAAGGACAATAAAACCAGATTTTTAAACTGTATCCAAAAGGAGGGCAAAACCATAATAAAAATAGTAAGTGTTTGATTTTTGTTAAACATCATCCTTTTGATTCCTAAGAATTCCCTTTCCAACAACAGAAAAAGGAGAAAACTCCCAGAAAGAATAATGTGTTATAACACTGACCAGCACCACTTTGACACATTAAGCCTGAGGTATTTGAATCAAAATAGCATTTTCCAGAAACTGGAAAGTTTTGTCTGACTGGCTTTCATTTAAGGAGTTTTCAGATGAAAACCTAAAAGAGTATTTTGGAATCCTCAATATTAACATTTTATGTTACTATTTTACTATACCAACAACAATTTTGGTCTCAACAATGGCAATGCTAAAAGTATTTCTCTAAGAAACTATGGCAAGAAGGGGATAAGGCTACACTATAGCTAAGAGATAAGGGACTGTGGAGGATATTGCAGGTTGCAGATCAGGGAAATACAAAGAACAACATGAGACACCTCAGAATTTTGACCTTACTTGATAAATTCATTCAAATAAGTGAAGTGTTGATATTTCTGGAGTTTTTGATATGGATGTTATATCAAGTGTCAAGTTCACTATTTGATCTGGAAAAACCTATTTTATCAGTAGATTTCTGCAAAATTGTCAAAGAAGTGTCAATGCTACTCAAATGCTATATGAGTAGATTCTTAATGAAAAGCTATGCAATATCTAAATAACTATTCCAGGATGTTAATTAGAACAAATATTGAATTTTTATGACACTTCTGTCAGCTTTCAACGTTTTGATTTCAGATCGGCGCTTTTTTTTTTGCCCACTTTAAGCCAGTAACTTTCGTGTTCATGTGGTAAAATTCTGAGAACGGCAATGACACTACAGTAAATTAATTAAATGGCTTAACTGGTTCTCAGGTCACAGGTGAAAATTAACTTGGTCTTTACTATACTATTTCCTATTTTCACAAAAAACTGCACTGTCAGAAATCTGTTCAAGGACTCAGGAAAAACATAGAAATGGACTATCAGAGACATAGTAAGTCATGCTGTGACGTTGTTCTGAGAGGACACTTATAGTCTTTGTGTCTGATCCTTTTCAAACTTTGTTGGTAAGCACTTTCAGAAGCAGTTCATTCAAGTATCAAAACATATATCCTTGTAGATTCCTAAAGAAAATTAGAGCTAAGTGAAGATAAAGAGATTTCAGTATTTCTATGCTACAGAATGTCACAGAGAATTAAAAAGGGAACCAAATAAACAAAAAAGCCCACAACAAAGCTGACAGAAACCTGACATATTTTGGCATATAGCAAACAGTATGGAAAAATCATTACTGGCATTATATTCAAGCAACTGAACTTGGCACACTCAGAAATAATCCTTATTAAAAAGACAATGAAAAAGATTTCACGGAAATAATTTTATGTAGGCCAAAAAAGCAATTTTACACTTAAAAACATTAAAAAAGTGTGTAGTGGGGGGATCACAAAGTACCAAGAAGGGTGAGAAATTAGATTTTCCCCCAAATCAGACTTAGTCTGGTAGAAAAAGTAATATCAGTTTCAAATGTGACTGAAAAAACCCCAAAAATGCATGTACAGTCAGGTAGCAAATAGCTCCTACAAAAAGTTGATTTCACTCATTTATTCATTTGCAATGCCAACTTCCTTTTATTCTTTTGGTTTGGGTTTTTTTAGTAGTTTAGTCGTTAACCAGATTTCAGCACTTGGTGCTGTTAGCTAGAAAAAGTATAACTTGGCCAATTTTCTGTGATTTTTCTGCAGGCTTGAAACTCTTCAGCAGACTTCCTAATGCACAGAAACCTTTCAAGAAACAAAATGGATCTATTACGGAATTGTATCAAATAGCTGCTTGCAGTTTCACTTGGTGTGGACATGTAAGCTTAAGCAACACCCCTGGATTGATTGAATCTTGCTTTGAAGTAAGAAGTTCATTTGAACTTAAAGCTCAAAAAAAAGTCATGGAGTACAAGGCCAAGGCGAACAAAACAAGTGAGTAGGAAGTACATAAAGGTTCTTCATATCAAACTGCAATTTATGTGTCTCTGTTTATAACTTATTTTCAGTTGTCTTCTCAGTAAATTATTAGTTATTTTCAATTATTGTAAAGCAATCATAAATTCATAATTAATTCCTGTCATTCCTCAGATGTACTGAAAATATTTTAAAGGAAATTTTGCAATGATACACCACAAATAAATGATTACCTGGAAGTTAGAAGTTATCTTATTCAATTATCAGTTGGATATTGTTAGAGGAAAATATAGATATTGCTAGAGGAAAGAATACTGTGGCCAAGATGAGGCTGCCATAGCTCCAGGTTTAACCAGGTTTAACCAGAAGGAAGACAAGCACAAGCACACAGAACACATACATCACAGAATCACAGAAGCACAGAGTATGCTGAGCCAACAGGGACCCACAAGCATCATTGAGTCCAACTCCTTGCCCTGTACAGGCCCGTCCTTAAAACATACGCTCCACATGCCAGGTACATGGATAAAAGGCAGAACCTCAGAGCACTCACACAAACCCCTCGTTGTTCCCAACAGGCAAACCCCGCTCTGCTCTCACCCTCAGAGTCACACAGAGTGGTCTGTCTGGGACTCCCAAGGGGATGGAGCTGAGAGTACACTGGCAGAACACTACTTGGTGTCCTGCTCCTGGCGTTGTCTCTCTGAACTCCTCTGTGGGTGTCTATATGAGCTTGTATCATATAACCTAACATGTTGATTCCAAGGTGACTCAATTAATCTTCCTCGCAGCTGAATAAGAATCTCACAAATCAATGTGAAAGGTCAGAGTTAAGAGAGTGTATTAGAATTCAGTGTTAAATTTTCTTTTGATAAATACACATTTATTTTAAAGAGAGTCTTTCATCTGAGAGGTTCATCTAACGAGATGGAAAATTACTCATATGATGACATAAAATTCTTCAGGTCTATCCTGACTTAAGTATCACTTGAAGAGATCAGAATTTAAAAAAAGATTGAATTTTTCTCTCAACACCTCTTCTATTTCATGAGGCTTTATTCTGACTAAATACTGCTTATTTTTCTATACATATCTGCTTATATATATATATTTAGTTGCATTCTGATGAAATAAAATTTAACACTGACAAAATCCTTCACTGAAAATTGTAGTCTATACAGTGTCAACATTTTTCACTAAACACTTGTGAGATTTTGTTATTAATGGTATTGCAATAGAAATTTCATTTTAAATGAAAAAAGAGATATATTTCATTAAAGGAATCTTTCCTAAAAATTAGTTACTACAGGGTTTCTGTTTTTACAGCTCCTTAAAATTTGCTGAAGTTGCTTCCTAGAGTTTTGCCTAAACAGTTTCTTAGGAATTACACACCTAGAAATTTCTTTTTTCTTATAGCGTATACAAACCAATGAGAAACCATTAGCATTGAAAGTTGTTGTTATATTGTGGTACCGTCTACTGCATGTCACTTGCAGTCAAATAGATGCCTATCATTTAATTGTTATATTTGAAATATATTTGCTCCTGTTTATATTCTCCACATGAGTATTTCACACTCTTTATGTGAATGTGTAAGATATTACAGCTTTATGCCTTTAAAATTCATGGAGTTTGGGGACTTCCAATATTTTGATTGAAGCATTTTCCTTGGGGAATGTACAAACTCAGAAATAAAACATTTTGCTCGGAGTTTGTAAGAATCCCTAAAGTTTAAGATTGTTCATATCACTTCATTCTCACATTTACACAGCAAACATTTTAATCTATAAAACCAGTTACATCTATCAGAGGAGTTATTTATGTAATGGTTACATCACAAACTTCCGTATTAATGATAAATTATTTTCATTCTCTTTTTGCAATGAAACAGTTTAGCTTTTACTTCCAGGACATGCACCCAAGTTTGTTTCTGTATGACTGATTTATCTTTATAGCGTGTAGCCCCTTCTCTGTTCTGTACCTTTTTTTGTCATCTGTGCTTTCTGTCCTGGTTTTGGCTGGGGTAGTTAGTTTTATTCTTGGTAGCTGGTACAGTCTTGTGTTTTGGATTTATTGTAAGAATAGTGCTGATAGCACAACAATTTTTTAGCTATTGCTAAGTAGTGCTTACTCTAAGTCAAGGACTTTTCAGGTTCCCGTGCTCTGCCAGTGAGCAGGTGCACAAGAAGCCAGGAGGAAGTGCTTGAAGTGACAAGAAGTCAGTTCTTGTTGAGCAATTTTATTGTGCATCACTTAATGTTCCTCGGTTTTATTCCTCTCTCTCTCTCATGATTATGATTATTACATTTTACTTTATTTCAGTTATTAAGCTGTTCTTTTCTCAAACCACAAGTTTTTACTTTTTTTCTGGTTCTCTTTCTCATCTCACAGGAGGAGGCAGGGAGTGAGCGAGCAGCAGTATGGTACTTGGTTGCTGGGTGGGGTTAAACCACAACCCTTATAAGTCAAATACCCAAGCTAAAGATAAACTATTAATAGAAGCACATATATTTAGTTTTGAAAGCAGGTTTTTCTGTTTCTTGCATAGAAAAAATTTTATCTATGGAAAACTCAACTCTTTGTTAAATCAAATTGGTCTAATAAAGCTATTGTCTCTCTGTGAGAACTTAATCTGGTAAATCAGCAGCAATGTTATTTTATCAAGAAAAGAAAGCTGCAGTATGAAAGTCACACAATTATAGATGTCATATGTAAGAAGCCTAAAAATTCATAGACATAAGATTATTTAGCTACATCTATGCATCATGATTTTTTGCAGATTTGCAAGTACAATACTTTGCATCATCTACCAGTCTGTTATAAACCCCTGACATTATATCAATTTCTCTTTCTTGAAGAAAATTCCTCTCAGTACTGTTTTGGTTTTGGGGATTTTTTAGACCCTAACACATCCTGTAAACATGGTTGGGATAGAATACTGCGTAGAGAAGTATTCTATCAATTTGGGTTTGGATTGACTTTTCTAAATAACATGAAACTACAAAAAATTCAATATTATTAGAAGAATGTGTGTGAGAGGGAACAATATATGTATGCCTCAACATATGTCACAAATGAAGTAAAATGCCCGCCAAAAACAGGCCCGTGAAGCCGAGTTGGGGGAGGAGTTTGGGGGACACATAAAAAGCAACTGGCCTCGGTGCCAGGTGGTTCTTTGTCTTTGGGTCTGTGTGTTTGTCTTGGTTTTTTGCCTTGGATCGCTTGGAGG
>VZTA01007518.1:28360-168708 GCA_013398855.1 Mohoua ochrocephala | reverse complement strand
AACAAAACCTCTACCTTGGACTTATGGAAGATGGACTGTTCAGGACACTGGTTCAGAGTGTCCCTTGGGAAACAGTTCTTAATAATGAAGGGGTCCAGGAAGGCCAGACATACTTTTAGAAGGAAATCTTAGAGATGCAGAGGTAGCCTGTCCCTATGTGCTGAAAGACAAGATATCAGGGAAGATCATCCTGGTTGAACAGGGAGTTTTCATAGGAACTCAGGGAAAAAAAGAGAGTTTTTTTACCTTTAGAAGAAAGGGCAGGCATCTCAGGAAGAGTACAAAGGTGTTGTTGGATCACAGAGAGAGAAAATGAGAAAGGCGAAAGCTCAGCTAAAACCCAATCTGGCCACTCTATGAAAGACAATAAAAAATGTTTTTATAAATACATTAACAACAAAAGGAGGGCCAAGGAAAATTTCTGTTCTTTGTTGGAAGCAGAGGGTGGGATATTGTTGCCAAGGATGAGGAAAAGGCTGAAGTACTTAATGCCATCTTTGCCTCAGTCTTTAACAGAAAGACCAGTTATCCTCAGGGCAACTGGCCCCTGAGTGGGCAGCCAGAGATGGAGAGCAGAATGGACTCCCTGTAATCCAGGAGGAGGTAGTCAGTGACCTGCTTAACCACTTAGACACTCAAAAGTCTACGGGGCTGGATGGGATCCACCTGAGGGTATCGAGGGAAGTGGCGGAAGAGCTTGCCAAGTTGCTGTCCATCATTTATCATCAGTCCTGGCTAACCAGGGAGGTCTCAAATGAGGAACCTGGCCAGCGTGACACCCATCCACAAGAAGGGCTGGAAGGAGGATCCAGGGAACTACAGGCCTGCCAGCCTGACCTTGGTGCTGGGAACAGATTGAGTGCTGTCATGTAGCACATACAGGACGACCAGGGGATCAGACCCAGGCAGCAAGAGTTTAGGAGAGCCAGGTCCTCCTTGACCAACCTGATCTCCTTTTATGACCAGGTGACCCACCTGGTCGATGAAGGGAAGGCTGTGGATGTTGTCTATCTGGAATTCAGTACTGTCTCCCACAGCACTCTCCTTGAGAAGCTGTCAGCCCACAGCTTGGACAGGTGCACTGCTTGCTGGGTTAAGAATTGGCTGGATGGCCAAGCCCAGAGAGTGGTGATGAATGGGGCCGCATCCAGTTGTGTCTGGATCACTAGTGAGGGTTCCTCAAGGCTCAGCATTGGGCCCAGCCCTGTTTAACATCTTTGCTGATGATCTGTCAAGTGCAGCCTCAGTAAGTTCACAGAGAACAAATTATCAGGTTAGTCTAGTTGATATGTAGTTGCCAAAGGCAAGAGTTCCACTTCATTCAGCTTTAGTTTCACTCCTCCATCTTTTAGAGACAGATTCCAGAACCTACACCTTGATAGGAAAAATGTGGTGAGGTTCATAGGAGTGTTATAGGAAGAAATTTGTAGTGGTGGGCTGGAAGGAATTAAAGGATGCTACTGTTGCATCAGATCTGTGGGATATAGTTCAGCTGATAAGCCATAGGGGCTTTCTGGATTTTTTTTTTTGCCCACTATTATGAGCAATAATATTATATCAAATTAAAAGATTTTAAACCTGGAACTTAGGTTCCTAATCCTTACCTTTGGAAATGGGATTATTTCTGAGAAGAAGGAGGGTAGTTTTCATCTAGAAGGAGTTTGCAGTGTAGAATATGTATAGTTTGGGAGTGCATGAGAACGCAAAACCGTCCTGTAGCTTCTCTACACTTATTTTCATTCCACATAAAAGACTTTGAAATAGATATAAAGAAAACATAATATCTATTGTCTGCTTGGGGAAATTTAACATAAAAGCATGTGTACGAAGGAAATTACATAGAAATGAGATGGCAGAAGTAATGGAGATTTAGATGAGAAGAAATCATTATGAGATAAGAAGATTGCTTATCTGGCTGTGTATTAGAATAGAGTTCATCTATGAGATTTCTGTTGGTGAATCTAGATAATGGAATGAACATAATTTTCTTGCCTTTGGAGCTGGTAATTTCTATCCTTAGTGAGTGTATTTGCTCATGTGTTTCCAAACATTATGCGTATCACAAATAACGCGAATACGGCATTCAGCAAACATGACTGATGTAAACATAAAGAAAGTCAAAGTACATTTAAATCAGTTTAATGAATCACATCTTGACAAAAAAACCAAGCAGATTATCAGGACAACTGGGAATCAGAACAGCAAATCTTCAGCAATATTTTGTGGCAATTATCTATTCTGAGATGCACAACTTACCAGCTAAATAGATTGGATATACTATAATACAGTCTTAAATACGATTCTCTGTCAGTGCTGTGAACTGTACTGGAAAAAGCTGACTGTGGGGACTCAGTTTCTGATCCTACAGATGCTTATGGATGGGTTTAACTTTAATCACTGGTTTCTATTGAAGTCAGAGCAAAGAACTGCCTTCTTAACTAGGCCAAATTACATCTAAGTATTTGTGGGACAGTTTTCTTCAGTGATACCAAATTTTTGTAGTGTGCATGAGTGGTCAATGAAAAAAAAATGCATGACTGCCATTCCCTGGCATTGTTTCCAGTGTACGCATGCTGTGAGTTTGGGTTTGTTTGTTTCTTTGTTTTACTGCAAATGGTAGCTCTGCTTTCACAGACCTGGAAGCTGCTCCACAGTACTCTCTCAGTAGTCCAGCGTCAATGGAAAAGCATCATGTCAGTAGGCAACATACCTGAGAGGGAATATGGGATAGATACCCTGCTCTTGGTGCTGTTCTGGCTCTCTGTAGTCCTATGGGTGCACTTTAGGGTGTTGGTCCTGACTCTAGGTGGACTGGGAGTGGAGCCATGTTTCCAAAGCTGAGCCCTTCTCTTGATTTCTCTTCCTATAAAAGAAAAGGGATGGGAGAATGGGCAGGGAGTTCTTTGCCGTAAAACCCTTTGTTCTGAAACTCACTTTCTACTCTGTTTGGGAAGCACCACTCAAGGCAGCAGCAGTTGCTAGCTTTCAGGGCAAGTTGCATGTCCCTGCTTGCTTTCCAAACCAGGACTTCACTCCCACTCATCTTCCCTTCCCAATTTTAAGCTCCTTGCTTCCTTTTACACACCCTTAAGCAACAGTTCGCTCTCTGGGTTCTTCCTTGCCTTCTTTTCCTGTCTGCCAAAATGAGGAATCCAGTCCTATCCTTCTTCTTGCTTAATTGCTCTTCTTCTTTCACCTCAGGGGTAAATATGATCTAGCCTTCCTTCCATCCTAATCCAATGATCTCTACCTCATTCTGCCAAGTTCTTGGCATTTGCCTTGTCATTAAAGGAATGGTTGTGTTGCTTGCTAGTTGTTTCAACTCCCAATTGGTGTGTGAGAAACATGAGGGATTTATCCAGCATCTCCTGTGGAAACATCCATGCAGCCACTGTCAAGGACTGTTGCTGCCACCTGCTCCATATTCACCTGGAAGAGCTTTCAATACCACTTGTTGCACGCAGACCACGGATCGTGAACCTCAGGTCTTCACATCTGTTAGGTGGGAGTGCCAAGAGAACTGAAGGACTGGGGCTTTAGGCGAGACAGGTACGTGCTGTGGAGTGTCCCCATATGCTGAAAAAGAATATATGCTTAGTTAGAGAGAAGGGAAGGAGGGTTTGTACATAAGTTGGAGGAATGTGAACTGGTCATCCATAGGATTGTAGTTGTGCCTCACAAGTTCCAGCATTATCTTAGCTTTATCTATGAAGCACTTTTCTCCATTTAAAACTAGCTGTCTGGGAGCACAAAAGAACTTGTCATTAAAATCATTGTAATGTTTCATAGGTGCATGAATCAGTAGCTTGAAATGATCACTTTCAGCATCAAGATTTACAATAGCTGCTCTCCAAGCTTCATAATGCACTTGTTTTTCCCTTTCTGAAACATTTGAAGAAGAACGGTGTTTCCAAAGGATACCAAGTAGCTGGCTCCCCATTTCAGTGGCAATTACATGTTTAACTTACTTAGACTGGTTTGAGAAAGTCAAACGCACTGGAGAAAAACACCCCCAAGAAGAAAGTGCCCAGATGTTTAGTAGAGTCTCATCCACATTTGAAAAACCCCATGCTCTTTGTGTTTAGGCTCTGCTTAGAATGGCTCGAGTAAACAATCAGAGGACATTTACATAACCAGTCCATGGATTGTGAGATCCCTGTTGACTCTGTTCCATTAGTCTGCTCTTTATAGCCATTGCCTATGCCCACATGGAAAGTTTACTGCTAATGTGCTTCTCTGGCTCAGGAGGCACACTTGTCCCATCAGTCAAGCTTTTATAAAGAAAGCAGTGTGTGTTGTGTAGAAACCTGATGGAAACCTGGGGCCTGTTATGCTGTGATGGTTGTGTTCAATGCAAAAGCTTTCAGATGCAGTAGTAAAGCTTGTCCAAATAGCAGGGAAACATGTTTCTTCAGATCAATCTTTGTAAAAATTCCATCAGTATGTGTTCACGGAACACATTTTTAATTCATAAAAATGATGTGCCTGTGACTTGAATGCTTATTTATAGCCATATTTCATAGGTAAGCAGTATAATTTTTAACAGCTTTGAAAGAAAGATGGTTTGGGAGAGGCTCTCTGTTCAAACTGGGTGATCCAGGCACCTGGGGCCAAGGTACAACGCACTGAACTAGGTGCAAATTATTTGATGCTCTTCTCTGTGCCATTGTTCCCTTGAAAGATGGGAGAGACATTTCTTCCTACTCTTGGCTCTCCTTTTTCATGTTCATTAGCTTTGTCTGTTTACACTGTAACATCTTGGGACAGAGATTTAAGTCCAGTCCATCAAGATTACCTAAAATCTCAAATGACTTTCAGAGGGGAAGATCTTCTATTCATCAACTGCACCTTTTTAGACGGAACATGAAGGGAATCTAACTTAGGTGACAGTCAGTAACAGTCAATATTCAAGTTTGCTGTAGGTGGATAGTCAGTTGCTGTATGTGGGCTCTCTAAGGACATCTGTAACTTAAATGATGGCTATGCCTAGAAGCATAAAATGTTTACTTCCTAGAACATGTGCTAGCTCTAATTTGTTTTAGACTTTACCGCTGATTAAAGATCTTAGACAATATAAATATATTTATTCAAAAGCCATCTGGGCATAGACTTAGGCAACCAACTCTAGATAACCCTCTTTGAGTGGAGGTGTTTGGACAAGTTCACCTCCAGAGTTCCCATTCAACCTCGACCATCCTGTGATTCTGTGAAATACAACAGAAACTAGAGAAGAGAATGCAGAAGGGGGAAGGAAAACCTGTAACAGTGTGGTGGGATAGACAGAAGCATTCACTGCTTTCTCATGAAGTGTTGGCTTCAATGTAAATGCAAAAACCTTTGGGGTTTATGCTGACTGAGCTGTTGAATGTGGCAAAGTAGCAAATGGGGATGACTGCAGCCCATTTTGCCTTTGGGTGGAAAAGATGCAGGCAAAAATTTGGGCCTTTAATATATTGGGCCTTGTGCATATTGGTCCAGAAGTGGAACCCCTTTGTCTCTGCCATACAGTCATCCTTTATTTATGCCCTTTGTGAGTCTGACACCGAAACTCAGACAACCTTATTTCACTCCAGCAACACATGTCTTAGTGGGAACTGTAAGTGAAAAAAGGGCTTTTTGCAACTTTTAGTCTCTGTATTAATCTAGTATAAAAATTGACAGTACTTAACCATCACCATAGAGAACAATTTCCACTCCTTTGGATTAACACAGCCAGTTAATTTCCCTACTTAATTTTTATGCTTTCCAAATGCTTACAGCCACCTCCATTTTAGAAGTTTTTTGGCCAAATTAACTACATTTAATGATTTTATTCTTTCTGCATAAATCAGACTCACATAACTTTATACTCTAGGTATCAGTTGGAGGAGGTGAAGGAAGATAATGTCACGGATTAACATTCCTACCCCATGTGTGCTCATCTTGTGGACAGATGGTCGAGACAAGAGATTCTTAATATATTCCTGGATAAAAACAGTCCTGGTCGGTCAGGGCAGGAATGCTTCTTATCTCCCTTCAAACATCTATAAGACCCAACAGTGAGGATAGTCCAGGGGCTGGAACACCAGAATTTACAAGCAAATTCAGGAATGCCTAAAGTTATATCCCTGCTTCATCTTCAACCACCTTTTTCCTATTACTGTTGGCAGACCACTCAGAGGTGCTTGTACTCAGGTTTTCTCCTTCAGGGCCGCTCCAAGCACTGAGTTGAAAGTGCAGGTTTGCTAAGCTGTGTGCCAGGAGAAGCAGCCTCCTGTGTAGGGGCAACAATGAGCAAAACACACTGGAAGGTTTTTTGCACCAGCACAGAGGGCCTTGTCGGAAGTGGATAGTCACTTTACAGAATTCCTCTCTGTTCACACTTTTTCCTGAAGTGGTCTCATTGCTCAAATGTGGAATCAAACAATATGCATGAGTAGCTGCTGGACTACATTGAAAATATCCAAGATGACAAAGAGAAGAATTCAGTTCTTTGTGTAACAGGGAGAAAAGACTCAAGGTCTTCCTCATCTGGTGAGGTATCGCAACCACGGATACCTCCTGCCCCTTTGCTGGAAGGATATTGCTCTGCCCTTGGACTGTGGCCTGCTCATGGAGAGTGCACAAGGGACTGGCTTCCCTTCATCAGCTCACCTGGCAGATGGGGATAACAGTGCTTTGCTGTCTCTTAGGGGTGCCATTAGGATAAATAGATTAAAAGATTTTGTAGTGCTCAGAGATGTGTGATGGGGGCTCCGGAAGAAGTTAGGATCAGTAAACTGGCAGCAAAACAGAAAAAGGTCTCCTCCTGTTTAAGAACTGCAATACTGATGCGATCCTGAAAAGAGTATCTACCTCTTCCTAACAGAAATTATCAAAATAGCTTTCATTTTTGGAAAAGAAGCATTTCTGTCTAGCTGAAATTTTTTTTTAATAGCAAACTTAGATTCAAAGGCTGGGATTTTAAAAATTTAATTTCCCTCTTTTTGGGGGGACACACACACACATAGAAAGGTCTGAATTGGCCAATATTTGAGAAAAAATTCCAATGTTGAGTTTTTCCACACTGATATTCCCTTAGAATATGGGGAATTAATTTGAAGTGTTGATTGTTTATTTGATGCCACCTGACAAATTAGTAGAAGCCAGCTTAAAAGCTTTGGCTTGTGTCTTTCAGCTTCATATCTTAACAACTTATGTGAGGAGAACTACAATCCTCAAAAGATTTACCAAGAGGCTTGTAGTCACACTGTTTTATACAGCGATGCTATTGACACGCAATTGATTTTTACTGTGTCATGGCTGTATGTGCAATAAAATGTGGTAACAGTTAAAATCCTTTCTTGACTCCAGGATGATAACTTTGATTTCCTATTCTTCTCTCTCAGTTTTATATCAGCACCTGAGAACAGGAATTAAACTAAAAATAAAATAATAATAATGATAGTGCAAAGTACATAGTTGGGTGAAGTTGTAAATTTTTCCTTAAGATCAAAATCTGGACTTCTTTTTTTCCCCTGTTGTAATCCAAAAACAATCAAGAATGCTGAAGCCCTCCTTGTTTTTCCCCTTGTGCCCTCGATTTACTCTAATTCTCAGGGCATCAGACACCTGTGTTTGTCCTCTGCCACTCACTAGTATGGGTTGGATTAGAATCAGCAGGCTTTCTCTGTTTGAGAACACAGTGTTTTCTTCCCCAAAGCTGTCAAGCTCATGAAAGTGTTGATTTATTCTAATGTCCTATGTTGAAGTAGATGAGTGATGAACATCACTTCTCTCTTTTCAGATTAATGATCAATTACACAGACATGATTAATGTGCTCTACATTTGTTCTGTTTCTCCTGTAGTGCCCAAGCATAGCGTGGCTTTCGTTTACTGGCTCTCTGCTGCTAGGGCTCTAGGTAGTGTACTTTTCATGGTACAAGTCAAATTCAATCCAAGTTGTTCTTTTTAGCCCCGAGGGGATATCTTCAAACACTTCCAATTCTCATTCTGGTTCTTTCAACAGCATGCCTAACAAGCAGAGCTCATTTGCCTGAAGAGTGCTTAACAATGGCTGTGTGGATTTCTTTTGGCCAGCATATTGCCCATTGGGTTTTAGTGTTCATCTTGAGAAGAAGAAATTGTCTCCTCAGATATTTGCAACAAAGATTACACTGGCATAAGGCAAAATGAGAAGTGTACTCAATTTTTGTCCTGCAATGTCTTGGGAGGTAACTTGCTCACAAGTAGAAAGCTCCTTGCTTGAAATATGTTGTAGTGTCTCCATTATTTTAGCAACATAGGTTGTTCCTAAAACTAAAATGCAGACCTGAAAAAGTGAAATGCAATGTGAAATAAGTGAAGCCGATCATCTGGGATAGCTTTGTATAGGACAATGCAAGGGAAACAGAAGAAGAAAAATTGATAGAGATCTGGTAGTTGAGGCTCTTCCTTATGATCCAAAATCAAGTCAAGGAGACTGAAAGCTTGAGACCTGGTGGGTGAGCTACTGCTGGTTATGGCAAAATGCTCAAGAAGCTGAGATGCTGGAACCATTAGATGCCCCAAAGGAAAAGTGGCAGGACAAATTCTGGGCAAGCTCCTGTCTTTCACTACAATTTACCTAAAATTTCTTGGTTTTGACTGGTCAATAGTCTCCAATAAAATTAATTTTGTTGGGAAATTCCCCAGCAAGTGTAATAATAGCCATACTGAATTGTTGTCATGATAGCCTGTGCATGAGCTCATTGCTCAAGTGGATGAAAGGACTGCGAGCATCTAGAAAAGGCTCTATTGAACTTTGCCATTCACTGGACACGTGGCCTGAAGAGTGCCAATGCTTTTATTAAAGACTTGCTGACTCCATCAAATGCAGTCCTGTCGAATGACTTTGCCTAAATATCTTCACAGTCCTTCCTGCTGCTCTTTGTTTGTTTTTATTTATACAGATTTTGCATGATGACAAAACAGGTTTTGCCCATGAATTCATCTACTTCTCTGTTTGGTCACTGACTGAACTCATCTCCTGTGACAGAGTTGTATTTCTCATTTCTGTTGTCACTTACTGGGGTTAGAGGATCTTTTATTTGTCCTCTCTGGATCACACAGGTGGAAGAACACTACAGTCCCCTTGCAGAGCCTGCTTTCTAACGGAAGTGACATTTTCTCTCCTGACTAGCTCTGGAGGCCATGAAAATGAATCCCAGCTGGGATACCAGTAACAGAAATAGCTGTGGTCATTGTTACAAATCCTGTCAGTTAATAATGTGAGTGGCTAAACAAGTCTCACCTGTCTCATCCTTCGCAGTATGGTGAGCCAGGTGGGGAGAAACCAGAAACCAGGCAGGCAGGACTAACCCTGAAAATTAGGGCAGCAGAGATGTAAAGCTAAAGGAGAGGCCTCAGGATCAGGAATGAAAGGACAGGATATGCTTTTTCTGACAAAGTTGAAAAGAATTTATGTGCATGAAATAAGCTTGACTTGCATGCTCCTATATATAGATTATATATATATAATATGGATAAGTAGGTAGGACAGGTTCCTGGTCAAACATTACAGGTACTGTTAGTGTAGTCTAACTGTTAAAAAGAGAGAGATTCAAAGAATTTAATATGGAGATTATTTCTTTCTAGTTTCTTCCTTCCCTGAGAAGCAGGAAATAAGTAGTGTCATTTTGAGGAATATTACAAAGATAATATAAACACACTTTCTCATAATATCTTAATTTTTTTTAGTAAAGCACCTGGGACCTGCAGAGTCCTGTAAGACATGTTTAAAAGCTCCTTAGTTCCTGCATGGCAGAGACATGGAGCTGCCTAAAGAACTCTCCAGCATGCCAGCTGTGTAAAAAAACCTCAGAGAAGAATGTAACACAGGATAAGTCAGCTTATTGCAGCTTTTCTTTTTTTTTTTTTTCTTTTTCCCTCCTGGTGTCTCCTCTGGGTCCACAGGAGATTGACAAGAAAGCATGAATTTAAACCCTGACTAGATCTATATGTTTCCAAGGTGCATATGGACATGGCTTTGCCTCCTCTTTCCTTTTCATCAAATGGAATTTGGGACTTGGGAAATGTTCGGGGATGCTGCAGTTCAGAGCACAAGACTCTGTTATTTCAGTGATTTTCAGTTGTGTAACTCTGAAAGAGGAGAGATTGGAGGGTATTTCCGAGAGACAGGTCACAAGGCAGGAGCTGTGTTACCACACCTCTAGCACAACGGGTGATTTGGAAGTCACCAGTATGAAAGAACCTAGAGTTTTTTTAACTCACCTCTTGAATCATGCAACATATGGTACTCAGAAGAGCTTAAGAGGTTAAGAGCTGCCCAAATCAAATATTCACTGCTCAGTAGCCCTGGAGAGCATTACCTGTAAATACTTTGGGGTTTATAGGCATGCCAAGAAGGCAAAGGGGATGAAGTATACTTCTGCCTTTGGAAGGGGAATTCATGTAATAGCATTCATTCCTTTTATAGATAGCACTGCTATTTAGGAAGTCCTAAAGTACATGATGTCTTTGCTGATTAAATTTCCTGTGTAAGCAAAATGTTCATAAAGTTACATAACTGCATTTTTCTTACCTCCTTGCTGGCAGCAGCTGTCTGGGTTTCTGGAGCACTGTGGCCCTTGCTTTGCCTCCATTTCTTGGTGAGGGAAGAGTGGAGGCAGAGCAGAGAAGCAAAGAGATAAAGAGTGATGCTGTTGCACTAAATCCTTCTTTCTGTCTAACTCAAATCCTTTATTCCATCTGTGTAACTCACAGGTACTTCCACATCCTTCAGCTGGTCTAGGCTCCCTGTTGCCTGATGGTTCCCACCTGAGGTTGTTAAATACAATCTTAATGAACTAAGTGGCTGAAGTAATTTCCCTTTTTATCACTGGTGAGCTGAGCTGAAAAACCAAGACCACCTGTCCTAGTGGGCTTGAGCCTGCTAGAAAGCTCTTTCCCTCCCACTTATGCCACAAAGTCTCTTTTCCCATACTGTAGGGCTGCTTTCCCATAATGTAACTTTCAGAGTGTTGGTGAGGGAAGTGTCAAGTTGTGAGACAGATGTTTGCCAGAGGGTGTCAGAGAGGCATCCTCTGCATCACCTTCTGCAAGCAGCTCAGCAGAAACAATTGTGGTGGTGAGCATTGCAGGCACGTCCTCTAAGGGGAAAATTACAGGGGGTGGTTTTGCTGCCTCTGGACTGACTTATCTGACTTTTGGATCCCTTTGTTGGAGAGCAGGTCCTTGCCCTGAGTTTTCAGCCAATTTAAAGAGTGAGTCAAGGCAAGAGGAGTCTATTTCAAAGTTTCCATATTAATTATTAGGAGTCAAAATAAAAATGAATTTAAGATTAGTTGTTTTGCTTAATTATTAGGAGTCAAAATAAAAATGAATTTAAGATTAGTTGTTTTGCTTAAGTAATGATGTCCAGTGTGATCAGTAGGTACCCTCTTGCTGGCCTTCTGAAGGTAAAACTTCTTCAAGATAAAGACCAAAAAATGTACCAAGACACTTCTGCTGTTCTTGTATTTGTTTATTGGAATTCTTCTCTCGTTTCCTTTTCTGTCAACAGCCTTTGAATGCAAAGGAGCAAACTGTGGATCAAATTAAAGGAAAGAATAAAAGATTTTTAAAGAAAATGGTGGGAGATCAGCAGTGGAGTGTATACGAGATCAAAGGTTTGTTGTGTATGGTTTTGCAGTACAATTCCCTCTTAACAGCTGGATCATTGCCCTGCTGTTTATAGAGAGTCAATGTCCTCAGGGTTGAACCCCTTAAGGGATCTAGTGCACTTAGATAGGAGAGCTTAAAACATCCTGTGTAGGGTTTAAAAAGTCAAGACCAAAAGCTGTTACCACCAGAGAACATTCAATCTGGAAATTAAGAAAGGGAAAAAACCATATATAAGGAGAGGAGACACTTAAAAGACTCTAAAATCCCCTTGTTTTTTTACCAGTATTCTGTAACTATTATATTGTTTTTTGAGTCACGCAACTGGGGTGATGTGAATCTGCTGCCTGGCTTGAGGAGCAGCCAGGAGTGACAAGCTCAGCACACTCTGGCCTTTTATTCTGAGTGAAGGGTAGAGACACAAACTGTGCTGCAAGCCCTTTGGCCTAAGAATCAGGAAAACCTGGTCTTTTGTTCTGCCTCTTCCCAAATCAGCAGCAGCCCTCTTTCAGACGGTGCATGATGGACGGGTCAATCACCTCCTCTTCAGACTAAGCTTTTCTCTGTAGTGCCATTTGTCTCATTTTGACAGTGATCAGCAGTTTTCCTCAGGGTATGTGGGACATTGCTGCAGACAATTTACAAACATCAGGGGAAAGAAGGGAGTTGGTGGTGTTTTTGAATTCACATAAGTTCTTCATTTTTTCTTGTTTATAATGAGTAGCTGAAAAACAAAATGGGTGTTTTGTTTCCTGATGTGCACAAATATTTGTTCAAAATAACTTAAATTGTTTACTGAAGTTACTCCATTTGAACATTTCTTTTTTAGGCATCATGTGAAAGCTCTTATTTCTTCCATGATGGATATTTGTCCTCAACTCATGTGAGTGTTTTGGCAAATCAAAGGATGGACTGTTCTGTTTTGTTTGCTTGGATTGTGAAATAGGAATATCCATAACATGATGGGGCATGAAAGAGCCTGGGATGAATTAAGACTGTACTTTAATGAATGGGCTTTTAATTTAGTGATTCCTTAGAAACAAGAGTGGTAAATCCACTTTCAGTAAACCCAAAGTATGGTTGACACATACGTTTTGTATGGGTGGGTACTGGCAGACAAGGGCTGAT
The DNA here is from genome assembly GCA_013398855.1 of Mohoua ochrocephala. Lineage (NCBI taxonomy): Eukaryota > Metazoa > Chordata > Aves > Passeriformes > Acanthizidae > Mohoua > Mohoua ochrocephala. The sequence goes on along the minus strand of VZTA01007518.1, from coordinate 155,960 downwards.
GATTCATCATTCCAGATGGACTGTTTTTCAGCAGATGAGTGTTCTAGCCATCATATTTCAATTGGGAGAACTGCTCTGGTGAAGAGCCAATAAAATATGATTATCTCAGCTCAAAACCTGGACAGATGAAAACATTCTCTAGCTGGATACTTGAAATCATCCAACCAACGTGTATCTCTCAGCCTTCACTGTGAAACAGGCAGGTTTCTACCTGCTAAATGTTTTGCTAAGTTGGGCTGAAGGTAACTAAGGCAATGGATATTCCATGATGAGCATGGAAAACCTGAGCAGGTATATACAGGTAAAATGTGTGACAGTGCTTCATTCAAAGCTGTGTGTTAATTCAGATGGAGAGCCTCTCTAGGCAAATGTTGCTCCTGACTGTTTTTAAAATTTTAAACGATAAACAAAAATAACACCTACCATCCATTCTTAAGAGAAAAATAGAGAGATCTGTATCCAAATGTGTGTATGATGAGAAATGTTGTGACTGTGCATCTGTACTAAGTATTTAAAAACATTGAATTTTGCCAAGAGAACTGTGCCAAAAAATGTGGGTCATTAGAAAGCAAGATCTGTAAGGGAGCACAGGAAATAAGTTGGATCATTTTGCTTTCCTGATCTTTTCGGGAAGTGCAGGATAAACGTACTATTTGTTCCTTAAGGGTATAGTAACCCACTAACAGAACCTGATGTACTTCTAACCATTTAATATCTCATTATGATGCAGGCTTGCATCACTTTTTGCTTTCAGATGCATCTCGGAGAGTACCACCAGGTTCGTGTGCCAGTTTGCATGGGAAGAGTTCAAGGCAACTGACATTCTCTGTGCGCTCCCATTCAGAGAGCACTTCAGAGAATACCGGAGCTGAGCCCTATAATCACAACCCCAAATAAACATCTGGGATTCCTGATTGCCAACAGGTCCCTCAGAAAGCCATGCAGTGCTAGTCCACAGAAATGGTTTTGTGGGATATGTGACAAGAGCACTCTGAAGGATATTTGTGCCCCTTTCCTGCAGCCAGTTTTTGTTGTTGAAGGTACTAGCATGATTTTTAATCCTTGGTGATCCCTTTGTGTTAGATTTTGTGTTAACCTGCTGTTAGGCGTCCAGTTCCAGCTGCAGACGCTGACTCATCACCGTAGAAAGGCCTCCTGCTGCTCGGTGAGGCAACGGACTGTGAACAGACTTAGCGTCATCAATCAAAATTATTTCACAAACTTGTTCCTGGCTTTTGTTGACCCTGTATTTTCAGAGCTGAGAAAGCAAAATGCAAACTCTGTAGCTCAGGACTGAAAGTTTGGATCGGATAAGAGACGCTGTTCCTTTGCACTCACGTGTGAGAGTATACTTGCCACCAGGTCTCTGGCATGACTACTTCGTGAGGTAAAAATGTAAAACCCTTGCATGTGTAAGCATAAACTCAGTTTCTGAAGATGCTTTAACCTAATTAAATAGGTGGTTGACTGCTTCCAGTAAGAATGCACAAAAAGATGTGAGCACAGCAGTAGACAACTTCTCTTGCCTTTTTTACAATGAGCTCAGGTTTTTCGCCCTAACATTTGCACAGCTCTCGCTGGCCATGATAACAGCAGTACCTAATGTGCCTGTGGGTTTACCAGGCATTGAAAGTCCCCAGCCAGTGCATCACATGCATTAGAGTGTCAGCGACTCAGTGACACAATTAGAGTGCAGTAAACAAATGCCTGGAACTGGTAACTCCACCATGGAAGCATTCCCATCTCCCCAGCTATGTTAAGTCTGACTTTTTCCATACTTAATAACACGTCATTACAATAGATAAGGGATGGAAGATACAAAACACGGCAAGGGGTTAACATGGAAACTAGATGCCAGAGCAGACATGATAAAGCACTTTATCACATTTAGCAAGACTGTTCATTCTAGTCTGACCGTGATGTAGACTGGCACCAAACTGGAGGTTATTGACCTGACCTTGTTTGCATCTGACGTTGCTGCTTTTGAAAGCAAATGAGTTCTGGTGCTACGAGCGCATAGGGCTGCCAGTTTCTCAGCAGATTAGCATTGGCTGACCTTCTTTTTCAGACTAACTTGTGCAAATACTTCCCTAATGATTCCCATAGATCACGTAAGTGGAGTGAAATGGACTGATGGAGGTAGTGAATATTGAAATCTGGCACTGGTCCCTCTGGTTGAGCAGGATCTGATGAGTACTTGCATGTGCACTAGGCAGGCAAGCGCCTGCTCCTTCTCAGTCTAGGAGAGAGGAAGGCTTATGTAGAAGTGCTGTGTGGCACAGGGCATTGAGGAGCACACATCTGACTCCCTCTTGACTTTAAATTTTAGATGCCTAGGTATTGTCAAGCAGTCTTTCCCCCTAAGCAATGGCCTGTAATGACGCTAAGAACCATGCAAAGATATTTTGCTCTGTAACCACATGTGGCACTTCCAGTTCTCTTCCTGTCAGGTGTCTGGGACTGCTGCAGCCAGTGGCAGGCGGGGAAGATGAAAACATGGCTCCTTTCTACAGCCACTGTCAACCCATTGCATTCTGAACTGAGCAGTCCTGGAAGCCTGAACTGCAATGATCTTGAAATATAAGATTTCTGCTTAGAAACAAAACCAGCTGAGCTTTGGTTTTTCTAAGACCTTGATCTTCTTTACACCTGATGTAATAGGGGTAACCTTACATAAGCAAGGCATCACTGACTGTAATTGGAAGGCAAACAATCACATTGAAAATGGCCTCTTGTAATGCTGCAATAATCTGGGGTGGTTTACTAGGGGTCACTATGGACTGGCTGCTTTGGTTAAAATGCCAGGTGATCCTAATTGAACCCAAAACTTTCTTCTGAAGTACTGTAATTCTTCTTATGCTATGCATATTTTTCTGAACTGTTTGGGAAGTGCTACATGTGTCTGTTCTCATGTGCTTTGTCTTCCTCTCTTCTTTACTTTTTTCCCTTACTCCACCCTCTTCCTTCCTTCCTGTCAAAACAATGACAGCTTATGTTTTGCAAAATGGGAAAAATTTTAGCAAAATTTAATATGGTAAAAATTTTTGACTGTCTCTAAATGTGTGCTTTCCTGTGCTGCCTAGCTCAGGGGTAAAAAGTTTTTTTCTCCCTGCTGTGTCTTGCCCACAAACTATTAATACAAGACAATATATTCCTAACAGTTAAAATGCCTCTTTATTTTTCAGATGGAAAAGCAGTGTCCTTTCCTCACCCTCCATCCTCCTCCTGTACCAAAACAAAGCAAAGGCCAGTGGGACTGAAGTGTGCAAATTCCACTGGCTCCCTCCTCAGCCATTCACCCCCTTCCCTCCTGCTGGGAGGTGAACACCGTCCACACATCACTTGAGACAAGAACAATATAACACAATCTGTTTTCAAATTTTCTAAATATTTCCCAACTTCCATTGCAGGCTGTTGTCTCCGGTAAATTCGTGCCAAGAACTCCCCAACAGCATTCTCCTCTGCCTTCCCAAATCACTTGGAGAGTAAACAAACCTTTCCTTGAGTCATTGATTTTTGCAAGAAAGCATTTTTATTTATTGAAAATGAAGGGAGAATGGCTAGAATGCACAATTTACTGCTCACAGCTCTTGAGTGAAAGCCATAAGTAAGATCTTTGACAACACAGAGATGCTTTCACTTCTGTGTATTCCCAACTGTGAGCAGGATTTCTCCCTGCCCAGCAGTGAGGGTACGGCCATGCTGGGGAGGAAACAGCTGCCTGGCAGTTTTCTATGCTCTCCAAAGCCATAAGGCCCTGGGACCTGTTGTTCCATCTACAACTGTTTTTTACTGCCTGAATGAAAAGCTTTTGAGGTAACAAACAGTGTACACAGTGTAGGTGCACAGGATAATATGATGATCTGTATTGCAGTGAGCTATACTGAATGGCTCAGCCTAGTTGGGAATGTGTTAAATTAGTACTGGAAGGATTTATCAGGTACTAGAATTAATTGGGAGAATTCTTTCTTTATTTAGAATAAAAAAATGTAAGCTATCTAGCACCTAATCATTAAGTTGGGCCACAGAAATTTTCAGTGCACATCATCAGAAGTACTTAAAAAGGGCTAATACTTGTCTGTGAGGTCCTATACTCATGAGGTTGTATACTTGTGATAGAAGCAAAAGTGTGCCTTGCCCTGCATGAGTGCACTTTTACCTGGACATGACGACATTTTGAGCAGGCATAATCCTTGATTGCCTTCATTTATTTCCCCACTGTTCTAGCAATGTAGCACACTTGTATTTCTATTTTGTCGTCTGGCTCAAGTCACCATCTCTTTCTACTTTTTTTAAGTGCTATTGGAAGAAATGTCCTACCATTTGGTGTTTGTGTTTCAGCTCTCCCACTCTTCACTGAGCTGTTCCAATACAGAAAGCATGATCCAATGACTAAAGCAAAGAAAGGAGCTTAACAGAGAGTGGTTCAGTTTCTCAATAGGACGTGAGTAGCTGTCACGTAAAACAAGCAAACAGCTTTTTCAGTTCCTTGAGCCATCATGTAAAACAGTACATCTGCACTGGGATGTGACTCAGTCTGCAGGTGCGCAGCATCAGGAAAATAGAGTGAGTTTCCTTTCATTCCATTCAAAAGCTTATGTACCCGAAAGATTGTCTGATCTTTTGTCTCTAGCTGTATCACCTGGTTTAAAACATAAAGAGGTCGGTACTCTTTCTCAGGTGTAGAGAGCTTGTATTTTCCACAGGTCTGAAACCAACTTGCCACTACCTGGTGCCTGAAACTTGGAAATCTGTGTCAATATGTCCTAATTTTGGCACCCAGATTGCGAGGCATCCAAGTTAAATGGCATCTGATAGTTCTGACAGTTGGTTCAGTTGCCTTACAGAAATAGACTACCACAAAGCTTAGTCTTTCATCCTTACAAAAATGTGTCAGAGTGCTTGTATATAGCTGATTTATTGATAGGAAACATCATCCCTATTGCTGTGGAATAGCTGTTTTGCAAAGTTGTCTATTACAAAATTAAACCACTGGGCTTTGTGTGTTGGTTGGTTGGCCGTTTGCCTGATCCACCTAGAAGCAGAATAGTATTTCTGCCTGCTTTGGACAGAGCTTGGGGTGAAGGCTGATAGAGCCTGAATCTGCATCTGCATTGGCATGATCTGGTTTGAGCTGGAAATACTTCTTCATCTTGAAGTTCTCTGTCACCGTTCATGGCACGTGTTTCACTCCAATAAGGCTTATTTCTAATGTTCATTAACACGAAAATTTCACTGTGACTATCTGCAAAGGTGTGTGAAGAGTGATAGGAAATGCTGTTATTTTATCTCAAGGACCTCTGAGGACAGCCAAGCAGGCAAGTAAGACAAGACATGGCAGGAGAAGCAGAACATGTTTATGATAACTTCTGGGTGTGTGATCAAGGACTGGATCCATTCACCACCTCCGCACAACTTCAAATCTATCCCAGTCTCTGGAGATCCAGAGCATCAAGTGTACTGAAGATTTGTCTGCTTGTTCAGGCAGCCTGGATGGATCAGAGGCAGGTCCAATATTCACCACAGATCTCCCAGAAGGCATGGCAATCATTTCCAGATGTAATTTGCTTTCTTGGACTCGGGAGATGCTGCCATCTCTTCAATGTTTGAACTCAGGCTGTGAGTTGTAGGTGCATGACTTGGGAAGATTTGGGTCAAACAAAGCCTGAAATGTGGGCAAAAAGTCCACATGCTCCTCAGTCATGAGGAGCAAAACCTTTATGTCTGTACTTGAACCTGCTCCCATTTCCACTTAGCAGTGTGTGATGGCCTTTTAGCAGCATTCACTTCAGGTTTCTCCCTCAGAATGATCTAAAACAGGACTGTTGGCTCTCTGGGCCATGAAGACAATTCCTTTTGAGGCACTCTACTGCTAAACCTGCTCAACAGCTCTCAAGAGGGGTGTGAAGACTGTTTTTACAGCTGAATATGGTGCACGGGTTGAAATGCGAGCCTTTCATCTTAGAGGTTCCCTACCACATGTTTTTGTTATGAAGAACAAGGTCAAGTCTTCCAAAGTTTAGTGCTACATAACCAAGAGTTTGCATAGGGCTTTAGAAAAACAAAGGAATCTACAATATTGTAAAAACGGAACCTGTACTTTTATATAATGAGCTAAAGTAAATATATTGCTGTTTAACAGCTGATTTGGAAAGCCCTTTTCACTGTTTCTGTAGACTTAAAGCCCAAAGCCTAGGAGTATGAAGACTTTTTGAAGAAACTAAGCTACTCTAACTCTAATGGTGGACAATTTCGTGTGGATGATGAACTGACTGTTTTAAATAGTTCCTGTGTTGCAGGAGTATTTGCTTCTGTGTTTTCTATCTCCTTCAAGCAAACTGCCTGTGCGGAGCTGGGACAATCCTGTCAGGGAGTGATCAATATGCTGCCACATACCATCTGCAACTCTGGAATTTGCTTTTCCCACCCACACCACGGTGGTTTCACAATATGCTTTCTTGTACTGTAGCAGGGACAGCCTCCTCAGGACATGTTTTTCTTAGTCACATGGATTTGTCAGCCCTTTTTCCTAGTCAAATGAGCTTTTCATTGTGTAGTCGGCATTGGATAAGCACAAGGGCTCGCAGATGACTCTTCAAGGAGACTTTCAGTGCGTTTAATTTACTGCTTATGATTTCTTTCCTAGAAGCATATCTTACTTCCCCACTTAGACTGAGCAGTAGTTCCCTGGCACCTGTCCTGGGTAAAAATGACAGCGTGATGCTTTATCAGCAGCGAGCAGTATTTCATGTGAATATTTGCACTGCAAAACAGCGCTGTCAAAGGACTGTGCAGGGGTGGATAGATTGGAAAAATCTGTGGGACAGCATGAGGAATTAGCATGTGGGCAGGGTGGCCCACTTATTTGTTGTAGAGACCTGACAGGATCTGGTCCTGTCAGACAGAGCCTGAGCTTACATGGACCGGTAAAGCTCTGCTGCATTCAGTGGCACTACAGCAGTTTATGAATCATGGCTTGTTTTTCTTTTTTAGTATCCTGCTCCCTGGTGACCACCCTGACTCGCCAGTCCTTTTCCTGAGGGTGCATTTCCTAGCTGTTAAATGTCAAATTATCCAGATTAAAAAAACCTCCCAGTAAGGCTTTGGTTTGCATTGCTGCTGGTAGTTAATGAGAAATGGTATGTGGCTGCACCATCCTCAGGGGCTTCATCTCCTCATCATGTTAATGGTTAGTTACATCACAGAGACCCACTGAATGGAGACTATTCCCTCTTGAAAAATTGCTCTCTCCTCTAAAACAGAGGATCCGTCTGAGAAGAGAGGCATTTTGTAAGGCTGGCCGAATTAGTCAAAAGATCTTGAATTTTGGGAGGACTATAACACAGCATATCTACTTTGTTAGTGTCATGTGGGGACAGTACCCATGTCCTGGGCACTGCCAGACTGGTGGCATCACTGTGGACAGCTTCAGTCTGTGAGCAACCATCTTGCTGCTGGTATTGTGACCCACTGCTGGCGAGCCTGACCTCTCCAGGGCGGGAGCATGCAGTGCAGCAGAGTCTGCCTGTTGGGCTGCCTGAGGAAGCTCGTTCAAAGCTGGAGGCACTCACTGCTACACTGTGCTCTGTAGTCTGGGCATGTGCTAAATAGCTGGAATAGCTAGAAGAATACTCAGAAGAGGGAACCCGAGGTAACAAGAAGACAATACTGGTCAGATACAGTGTTTTTAACCAGTTTCAGTCAGTTTTTCCTACTTCTCTGCTAAAATTCTGTTTGGGAAAAAAAAACCAAACAACCCAACCCCAAGCCTTTTTTTAGTTTTCCTTCTGTTTTTGTGATTACAACCAAAAATGTAAGCATGAATATGGCCCTCTTGAATCACATTTTCTTCATAGCTCTATTGAATTGGGTTCTTCCAAACACAAAGAAAGCCTTTCCAGAAATATCTTTTTCCACTAATGTTTCCCATCAGACTTCTGCAGGCATTCAAAGAGTGAGTGTGTAAATAAAGGAGAGAAATAACAATGCCCAACAATGCTGAATCGATGGAGGCCACGGGTTAAAAAGAGAAGGGTTTTGACAGCTAATTGAAATGTAAGTGTTATCTTTCTGGTATGCTGTTTCACCATTTGTTCTCTCTTCACGAGTATTTAACAGGCCTTTATTGATTACTGTGGCAGATTTGTACTGGAAATGGAATCTGAGGGTTACTTTTTTGTCCCATAATCAGTGGCTATATATATTTCACATCTATCTTACATATTTCACGAATCAATTCCTTGGAAAATCATGTCCTGGTATAGTTGTCTGTAAAGGTGAAATAGCATTAGTTATTATTTAAATAATAAATTTCAACATCAGAGTAAATTCTTCACCTAGATATGCAGAAAAACTCCATTACTGCTGCATGAGCAGCATGTCTGACTCTAGAGATGAACTCAGCTTCACAAGTCTTACAAGCTCTCTCTGAGCCTGCAGCCAGGTCAGCCATCTCTGCCCTTCTAAAGTGGGAGTACTTCAAGTCTTATCTGTGGAAAGTCTCTTTCAGATTCATCTGGCAGCTGCAGATCTCTTCGGGCTTGGGTTTTTCAGATTCCCATCTGCAGGGAGCACCATAAGGTCCCACATGTCCTCTTGCTTCCCTGTCCCAGTCCCACACGGGGCTGTTTCCCTCTGGGGTTTGGACCACTTGTGCATTGAAAAGCTCATTTCCCAACTGTGCACATGCCTCTAAGACTTTTGCTTATTAGCTAAGATTTTTAGTCAAAAGGGGAGGATTTATGAACCTGATAGAATCTGGCAAAGTGTGTATCTTCCACACAGTTAATTTCTCATCAACTGCAGTTCATTTCTTATCAACCAAACCATTCCTATCAATAACTGTTAATTTGTAATTTTCAGCATATTTTCCCCCTCCTTTTTCCTTTCTTATGCTGTTGCCAGAGCTTCTTGTGTCAATATGAACATTGGCAGCCAAGTCCATTTCCATACTCCATGATACTCTTGATTTTATAACCATATGAAACATCACATCCATGCCATGAAGAGTGGCAGGCTGCCATTCTGGTCCTCAGTCTCCAAACTGAATTTGCCACCCAGTTCCACAGGGCATGTAAAACCACCTCTGTGCCATTTCCTCTGTGGCAGCCAGGCTGTTGCCTGTGGGGCTGGAGAGCTACAGGTGCATTTCCTCCATCGCAAGTTTGTACTTCTCTTGATTTTGCCAGAATTTTGTCTACACTACCAACACTGGTGCTGGCAACCTTATCAAACAGAAGTGAAATCTCACTGGAATGTGGGATCAGGCTTATTTTTCCATTGCGCTCCAATCTTGTTAGTCATAAACTCCCGGCGTAGTTTGCCATAATTCTGCCTGAAATTGATGTCAGCTACAGTTAAATGAATTACTTCACTTTTCGTTTTAGTAAAAAATAAAACACTGACATGCTTCTGAAATTTACACTTGTAACTGAAAATTTCTCAACAGCTAACACCTCATCCATCACTTTTGGCACTCCTCGGTATGAATTGTCTTGATCTACTCATCCATTTCTCTCCAATTAAAATTCTATAATGTTCTTCCTACTTGGATGCAAATTAACTGGAAGTATTTCATCATCATCAGTCAGCTTGTTCTTGATTTTTCTCAAATTAGCTATTTGAAAACAGAAGTGTGAACACTATTGATTGGGACTTTCTCTGATTTCCTTTAATTCAGTCATGATTCCTGCTTATGAAGCAAGGGTAAGTTGCACAGGGGGAGATGACCTGTTTATCCATATGTTGTACCCAGGAAATTGTTACTCTCTGGATTCAGTACCCATTATATCCATATTGCTGTAATAAGGTCAATAGCAGTCTGTGTTCAGGTTAGAAAGTTGTCATCTAAGGTTTTAGAAAAATAGACTCATATTTCACTAATGGCTGTGTGCTATTCAATAACATATGCTGAATTTTCAGATTAATTTCATTATAGACACACATAAGGAGTGATCTCTCCTTTTGGCCTGTCTTAGCACACAGGACCCTGCCTGAACCCTGTACATGAGGATGTCGTTCGGCACTAATAACTCATGGTTTGAGACCATTCCTGAAATGGGTCTCTGTGTGTGTGTGTGTGTTTTAGAGCACTAGGAACAACTAGTAATGGTAGAAGTAAGGAATATGGTACCACATGAGGTGATGTTTCTCAGCTGATATTTTTCAGCTCTTCATTGTGCCCCTCATCTCCCAATGTGTTTTTTTCCCAGACTTTCAGCCTCCCTTTTACACATTCCCTCTGCTTTTTTCTACTCCATCAGTCTCATACAGTGCTGGACATTTTAGAGTGGGCTTTTAGAGCTCACCTCTGCTGGGAGCACTTGCTGCCCCTCTCCATGTGAGTGCCATAAACTCTTGGGAAATACTGCACTACCCAGCAGCCCAGGGCCACAGGTAGGCTGCAGTGGGCAACCTGGACACTTAACGCAGGGCATCAAATGACATCTGCAAGTGGGAAATGTAAAACATGTTGGTGTTCATTCCATGGCTATAAATAATAACAAATTCCTTCAAAAACGGAGTATATCCTCTCTGTCATTGTTCTTCATTTCCACTGCAAATAACTTGCAACAATAAAATTGAAGGGATGCCAAATTTGTGTGGCTCTTCAAAGTAAATTCTTTACTTGAAATGAAGTTCAGTTGAAAAGCCTGACCGTCCTCCCCAACATTTTTGCAGGCCAGATGGGTTACTGCCGTCCTTCAGCATGGAGCCATCCTTAGGATGTGATGCTCCTTTTTCCTCATGAATCTGAAAGAAAGGGATGAGAAACTTTATGTCTCCCTCCTGCCTTGCAGAAACTTTCCCTGCTATCTCCTCTGGGTGGAGTCCCTTACGGCCATATACATAATGATCTTTTCACTGTTGTTGGCTTCTATCCTACTCTCCAGAGCCATTCAGTCGTTGCTGACTTTCCTTTACAGTTCTGTCCTCAGGTTCCTGAGACTTTTCTTCCTTTTTCACTAACAAGCATTCATTATTTCTCCCTTAAGCTTCCCAGTATCCCACGGTGGATTTTTGCAACTTTTAATTTCCCAAGAGGGATATGAAAGGTCTACAAGTAAAACGCTTTGCTTGCTCTTATCTGGGAGATTACAGAGGGGAATCGGATAAAAGCAGGGGTTGAATACTCAATGCTTTGCCATTGTCAGCAGCAATGCACTTTTGGTAGAAAATGCCATTATCCGTATGCAGTGGGGTTTTAAAAACTTTTAAAAGGCATAAAAAATTGAGGAATCAAATTCTTTGGGCATTACTCTCTGCTGCCCTGAAGTTCCTTTTCATTGCACTGGAGGCAGAGGAAGGAAATAGAGTGACTGGATCCCTGCACTCCCATAAAATATTCAACAAAGAGAGACCGTCCTTATGGCATACCTGTTTCCCCCTCATTGTGAGAGCGGGAGGGGGATGTGGAGGACATGCCTACCCACCGGCAGCATAATGAGGTGAACAGGCTGGCTTGGTCTGCTGCTGTTCCCAGGCTCTGCGGCAGGAAGCTGGGATTCACACTGACATCTCAGTTTCTCTGTCCTTTTAAAAATTGATAATTGTGGCCATCATCCACACTAATTATTTTTGAGAAGTTGCAATGGGTATCCTTATAAGAATGTTGGACTGCGTTCACAATTAAGGACTGCCTAGAGGATAAACCTGGCTTTTTCTTCTTCGACAACACTGATCGAATTCTGATAAAACACATTTCTCCTTGTTTCTTTTGATGTACCCTTATGCTATGACATGAATAAATTACACAGTGGGAAGTAAATGAGATTTCATGCTGATAACCATGTCTATGCTTTAGCTTTCCTTGTTTTGCTTCACCATGTTCCCTGCTCTAAATGAGTATATACAGTTACACATCTCTGCTCTCTCACGGTATAAAACAGCCCTTCTTTTCCAGATGAAATTTTCTTGTCCCATAAAGCTGATCTTCATTCTTCTTTTTGGAAAGGCCTTCAGAAATGCAGAATTGTGCTTAGAAATCGAGAGATGGTCGATGAAATAATGTTAAACGTCTGTCTCAAGTCCCTACGCTTGTACCTGTAACTAGGAAAGTTGGAAGTTAATCTCAGAATTTCACTGCCAGCCCTTTTACCATACTTTCACACTTTCCTCAATTAAATGTTACCGATTTCAGGTTGCATTTCATAATAACCATTGTGCCAGGGGCTGAACTGGGTGACTGTGGAAACCAGCTCTGAGCTCCTGCTGGTAACAAGAATGTGCTGGTCACAGGCCAGGTCACTTAAATTGCCATAAGGATCCTGCACATCCTCCTCATGAGCCACAAGGCAGCCAGGCTACGCTCATTAATGGATTGACTCTGTGCCTGGTGTGCTCCTGCTGCCACCAGAGAGCCACAGTTGAGCTTTGCTGTTGGCTTCCAGTCAGTGAGAGAAGGAGAAGCCAGGCCAGTTTGGGTGACCCAAAGGGAGGAGAGGATTGCCCTTTGAGAGACTGGTACATTAGTATAAGGCATAGTCTGAAGCCTTGTGGCATTTTTCATTTTATTTCTGCTCGTGTTAGGTGGGAAGACTCAGATTGAACCTCTGCTTATAACATGCATGCCAAGGACTCTGGTTACCCTGGTCCCGTTTCTAGCCTGACAACGAGTCTCTCTGCTGCTGTTGTCCCTCTGTGCTGGTGTACAGACCATGACATGGTGTCTTCAGCAGGGAAGTGGGACTGATGACTGCAGGAGCATGGCAAGGCTTCACTCATTCATATTTGCAAATGGCTTTGATTATTTCTCAAGGAAAAAATAATGACATAAAGCTAAATACTGGTAATAGTCAAGAGGCACTCACCTTTATAACCCAATTAATAAACAAATGTTCTAGTTTAATTACTCTATACTGCATGTTAGAGGCATGTATGTCTTACTGATAGTTTAATCAGGTTATCCCCCAAACAACCTTCTGTGACCATAGTTAATTGCATAAAAATTTAAAATTTACAAAATCAGGTTTTGGGATTAAAAGACAAAACTGTCAGTCATGTCTCTGAGCACTGTTTTTTTCTGTAACTGTGGCTTGAAGGATTTCAAAAGCTTCTTTTCTTACTTAGCTTGATTGGTGAACCTAATGGTCATTTTGATTTTTTGTCTTATGCTTGATTATTTCTAAACTCCCAGATGGTTTCAGAAAAACAAGTTTCCTTGAAACAAAGTGCCTCAGTAACAATATTTGATCATAGGAAATGGTAGAAAGCTTGTGGGTTTGAAGCAGAACTGATTTTCTTTCCAGTTCTCTTAAAGCCAAACATTACACATTAAAAATGAATCCATGAAATTTCAATTGTTCCTCTGGGACTGGAATTTTAACTAAAGTAAAAAGGTTTCTATAATACCCACTCAATCATAACACAGTTTAGTGACCCGCTTATCATCAGGTTAACTGTCTTGGGCTGACTTTATGATGTGTATCCCCTATCCCCTGCTCTATGCCCAGACATGATTCCTGTGCCTTTCTGTGTCTTTAAAACTGGGTGCAAGAGAAAGGGAAAAAAAGCCAGACAAACTTTTCAAAACAGTTTTGCTCCAAGGACATTCACTCCCCTGCGTTCCTGCTGCTGCGGAGCAGAGGAAAGCACCTTCCTGCTTTTCCTGGCTCTTGGCTCCTTTTCTCGGAGGAGAGAGACAGAGAGTTAAACTCCTTTGTTTCCCTGGGACTTTGGTTTTTCCTTCTTCTCTTCTGGACTGTTCAGAACACCAGAACATCAGAACCTCACTGGGAGGCCTCACACCTCGGCCCGGAGGGGCCCGAGCCGACCCAGCTCCGAAGAGGAGAGAGAGGGAGAGAGAGACCGCACCCATGGAAAGGACTCTAAAATCTTCCCAGGTTTTCTCTCCACAGCGAGAGGTTTTATTATTTAGAATTATTCTTTTCCTGTGTGTTTGTTAAATAAATAGGTTTTTTTCTCCTTTCACTTTCCTTCGAGGAATTTTTTCCCAAACCTGGTGGCAGAGGGGTGGCTGTAACCTGCCTTCTATAGAGGAGACGTTCCTCCCAGAGCATTCCTCCGAATTTTTGTCTCAAACCAGCACACCATTCTTATGCTTCCTTATCTGTTTGAAGGGCAATCTTCTGTGAAAGTCAGCCCTGCACTGGAAGCTGGCAGCTTTCTCGCTCCTGGGAGAGGAAACCAGGCTCTAACAGCCACTGCCTGCCAGCTGCCAGCCAGAGGCACAGCATCCCATACAGCATCTGTAGGCATCACCTACAGAGATGCATATCCACATGCACACATACATATGCATATATATAAATATATGCATGTATATCTCATAGGATTCCTTTTGTAAAACTCCTGCTCTGAGGCGATGCCTTTTGATAGAAATTCAGCTCCTTTCAGTTTGGTTGCAGGCGTTCCAATTCATGTCACCAGAGCAGAGTGATGCTGTGGGTGACATGGCTGTGTGAGCATCATTTTGCTTTCTCCACCCCTCCAGCACGCCTCTGATGTGATACACTTGTCAGGCAGGGAAGGTGCAATGCTCTGGAAGATCCCTGCAATCACAAACCTGATATATAGAGGCCTCCCACAGAGAAACTAAAATATCTCTTTTACCTCATTGCTGGGGATTGCACTTGCAATAATAACTTCAAAATGAGAATGAGAAGCAGCCCAGAGAGTGGATTTCTCCTCACAGGGCGTGCTCGGGAAGTGGCAGTGGTAGAGAAATGCTGCAGTGTTACACTTTATTGTACACCTTTGTCTTATAAGCTCACTAAGAGAGCTATTCCAAGACATAAAGACTTTCTGTTGTCCGCATTATCACAGATTTGCTGCCTTTATCAGTAGGTATATGAAAATCCTATCCTTTGTCATAGCTGACATTTGCCATAAAACGATGTAGCAGATCCATAAGAAAACCAGCATCTGGACTTGCATCTCTTCCCCTCTGATGAGGCATATGGTCATTTTTAAGGGTCTCTGCCACGGTGTTGGTGGATCATACCTCCTCAGATGCTGAAGATTGATCACTCCTAATGCAAAGGCTGAACACTGAAAGCTGCAGAGTTTTTCTGATGCTGGATGATTTTATGAGAAGCTGTAGAGAGATGGCAGCACTCAGGAAAAGACCCAGGCATTTCACAATTATATTTGCAACACAGATGTATTGTGACAACTAAAGAAGCCCTGAATATGCTCGGGCTCCCTTCTGCCATGCAGAGGGACTCTGAGGTGTAAGGCAGCAGGGTCACAACCATGTCTCCTTTTAACATTGAGATACGACATAACTGTGGAGAGCACATGGTTCCATCCTGGGAAGTGCTCATTCATTCCAAGTATCTTATATAGATTGACCCTAAAAACTTTTGTCCGAGCTATATTGTTTACTTCCATGTTCATGATAAATTATACCTACAGTACATTCTGACATGGCTTCTTATTAGAATGTGTGCAAACACACTGACATTCATGCATTGGTCTGGCTGACAGGCCTGGGTATAAGCAAAAGAGAGGAGCCTCCGTTGTAACTTAGACAAAGCCAGCAGTAGCCAAGACTGATCTGTGTGCAGTTTAATGCTGTGGCAGAAGACTCTGTTGTAGATGTGGTTTTAGGAAGGTTATCTGCAGTCTTATGAGCACTGCTAGCAGTTGGGAACCAAAATTCAATTCTGCCCCCAGAGTTTGGGAAGTTCTCAAAACTTTTCAACATCTGATTCACATTTTGGTTAACCATCGAGTTTTGGATATGTCTCTTCTCGCTTGAAATGATGTGGATCAAGTAGTTTTCTCTCATTATTGGGAGTAGTCTCTCATCAAAACTAACTCTTTCATAATTTCCTGGTAGCTCTGGGGGCTGCCAGTGTGGTAGGAAAAGCAATAGTCAGGATGGTTACAATGTTCTTCAGAGAATGCGGCCTTCTTGGGCAAAGAGTACTGCATGGGTGGTAAGACACTCTCTGCTGTCGTATTTGGTGGATTCATGTCACTCTCATACTCTCAGGAACATAGAGGGAGGCTCAGCAAGATCCTCAGAGGACAGCTGCCGTGAAAATTATTAGTGTGTGGAATTAGACTCAGTTGGACTCTGAGCCCTGCCTCATACTGCCCTGTGCCTGGAGGTTGTGTAAGTACGTGAAAGGCTTTTTGTCCATCTGTAACTGTAGTCATTAACCAAGGGACGGGCAATTGCGGTAAGCAACATAATGATCTTAAATTCCAGAGACGATTGCCTATGACACTAGAGAAACAGTGGATTATCCAGTTCTTGTCTAGTAGAAAACAGACCACTGAGGTAGCAGTGAAACACAAAAAGAAGCCTTTATGCAAAACCAGCTGTTATGTTTCATGCAAACCTAGGCAACAGTGGCCCTCTTACCCATGTTTCTCGTAGCTGCTCTTGGTTTCATATATTTCACAGGGGAATTGATGGTTTCCCTTAGGCATACGTGTCTGCTTTCCATCACTAAAAACTTTTTGTTTTTAAAAGAGGAGAGCAGAAGCTGTTCTGATTTTTCCTTTGAATTAACACTCTTACATGAAAACTGCTTTATAATAGCCCAGATATCACTTTAGAAGCGGATGCCTCTGCAGAGTGCTTTCATACAGTGCTTACACCAGTGCAGCTCTCTGCTAGGAAGGCAGACTTCCAAGGAGAACTGTAACACAGGAGGATCAGAGCACACAACGGTGATGTAAATGTTTCTTAATTGAATTCAGTTTCTCAAGGCACTGCAATCATTTGTTATTTATGAAAGGATGAAATGCACTTCCATGCTATTTGCATATACATTTGGCCATCCTTTCTTCTAGGATAGGAGAATATATATAACCTCTCTCCTTTATTAAGGGGTGACATCTGCTACAATGTCACCTAGACCCACTAAGCAGGCTCAAAGCTGGCATCAGGGAATGACAGTGCTGACAGCAACTGCTGAGCATGAGGGTAAGACATGAAGCTGGCTCAGAACGAAGAGCCAGCGATGTGTGTGTGTGGGGGGGGTCACAGGAGCCGAGCGAGGGAACATCTGGGCCTGGGTTAAAGGAACATCACAATTACTCAGCACAATTTAAACGAACCATTAAAAGCCAGCACGGAAATAAAAGGTAAAAGTGCTCTGTGGAAAAGCAAAGCTTTCATGCCGCTTCTCTGGTTGGTCTCCAGCAGAGCTGCTTATTTCATTAGAGCAGTTTGTCAGCCAGGGTTGTGCTGCCTGTCAGCCCTAGGAGGTGGCTTGGGTGGGTGTTGGGGAATGGGCAGGTGAGGCAGCACGGAGCTCTCTAATCTGCTGTTTGAAAAGTGAGGTTAGTGACTGCACTGCTTTAATTGGCAAAGGTAGGAGATGTTCGCAAGTGCTCTGCAAAACCCGTGATCAACTTTGGTATAGAAAATTTTTACCGTTCACTATACTTCAGCGAAAACCTTGCCTCCTTATTTTAAAGTTTAAACTTCCCCGCACCAAATTGCCAAAGTGTTATTTTCCATCTGTAATACATGGACCAGCAGAAGTCATCAGAGGAATTTTAGGGCAAGTGAATGTTATGCCAGCTGAAATAATCTTACTTTTTTTTTTCTTTAGAGAGGGGATTGCATCTTAGCAGGATGAATAACATAATGAATCTCTTGGCTTGTTACCAATCAGAACAGTGAAATTTCATAACCTATCACTATTTTGGAAGGTGAATGACAGCACCAGATGTACAACATTGGTGACTCAGATCTTAGGAAAGTAATTAATAATGTTAGCTGAACAATTTAAAACCTGGTGTTAAGAGATGCTCAAAAGACAATAGCACAATTCCTTGCAATAGAGGCTCAAAGAATTGCAATAACTATTGACAGATGAACTCTGCTCCAGGGGCCTCTTGAAAATCTCTGTAACAAATGGTGGGCCCCACAGCAAAACTTTTAGGAAATACAAGACTATGTTAGACATAACATTGTCCAAGACTTTGGCTCAATTAGAAGTACTGGAGCATTACAAATGATACCCAGAGGTCAGATTCATTCCTTTTTTCATGAAGTGTACAGCTCAGGAAGTTCAGCAGTATATTGATAGACCTGACTGAATAGAACCCACGGTTACTGTGAAGTTGCTTCTTCTTTAATGTAGTAAAGCACGGGTTATGGATCAGTTAACACTACCATATGTCTGCCTCTTAAAATTACCCTCTAGCTAGTTCCTTGAACTAAGAATATCAACTTTGTACTGTCAGAAGAGAATTAAGAGAGCAGACAACCCAGAAATTCTGTTTGAAAAGAAGTGCCATCCTGTGCCACTGCATAGGACCAACAGCTGAAAACGTTTGGGCCCAGCTTCAGAAGGGGTGTCTACAACCTCCTAGGGCTAAGTAAGTCCTCAGAGCCAGTGGCATTGGCCACCAAGACAAGAAGATGCACTTACAGAGCTGATACTTCAGCTGAGACAGGTAATGCTGTCAAATTCAAAGTGGAGGTACAAGTTATGTCAGAAACCTTCCCATTGAAGACATCAGAATTCTGATACATCTGAAATTAAAATTGGTAATTAAATCTCCAGAAATGAAAGTCTCTGGCAACTTCTCAGCTTTGCATCTCTAGGAAAAGGAAGCCAGCCTCGGTATTAGGGAGCTGATTATTTTAAAGGACTTTCAGTTGAACGAAGCCTTTATGGACTAGGCCAGTCTGTGTAGCCAGGAGCAGAGCTGGGTACACAGAGCTGTATCCCCAGAGCAGAGTTGAGCCTGAGCACAAATAAAGGATTGATGTAAGTCCTCAGATGAATGAAAGCATGCAGAACTTCCTGAATTAAGAAAAAAAAAAAAAGAAGGAAAAAAGAAAAAATTGGGTCAATGGAAAAAAGTTATCTAGGCTAGGAGAAGGGATAAGTGCAGGGAATTAGACAGGCTGGGGAAGCTATGCACGTGTCACCCAATCATGTATGACAAACTCTGCAGCTGCTATTATTGGAAATGAGCTATCAGTGTAACAAATGCCATGAGCAAGGCGAGGAAGAGAGGTTTCTGAAAAAATTTTTTCAGCAACAACTTGCACAGATTTTTTTGCTGGCTGTATTTTTTGATGTGTCTATTTGCAGTTTCTAAATTCACCCCTCCCCTGCACTTAGAATTTCAGCAAGAGTCTGAAGGCACCTGCAGTCTGTCATCACACTGTTAAGCAGGTATTGAGAGGTGGTGGCATGTGAAGTATGCAACACGAAGGTGAACAGAGATAAAACCTGAGTAAATTGCTCTAAAATGCAGTTAGAGAAAGATCTGTGAGAAACAACATTATGTGAAAAAGTAGAGCATGTATAAAACAATCTCCAATATCCTAAAGAAATCCTTTTACTTCTCTGCTGCTTACCTATCAGAGGTTGTCTTGCCTGAAAAGATACTTACAGTGGCATTTAATACATCAAACTGGTGGTCCTATGGCCTATAATTGCCTCCTGCGAGAAAGTGGTTGTACAGGTTTCATAATAGTAGTCTAAGGTAAAACCAAAGTAGTTCTGTGATTTGGTTTTCAGTTTTGTCTTCTTCTTGGTGGGGGGGCAGAGTAGGGAAAGAAGGTGTGAGGTGGGTGTAATCTAATGAGTAATCTAATAAGTGTCTAATATAAAACATGTAATAATTTCTGCTGTCCTGCCCTATAGTCTGTAATGGTGCTAATGTGCTGTGACCACTGATTGCCGTGATTGGCTTCAGTGTTTCTGTCCACAAATAGTATTTATCACTAAGTTCAATATAATAGTGGGTATATAAGAAATACCATGGCAAAATCACAAAAGATTTAGAAATATGTCACCCTTTGAGAACACATCACTGCCTTCTGGAAATTATGCCTTTGGCAGTTATTATACACACTTACAATGTCTTGTCACCAGACAATCAGAACACACCCTACCTGGTTTATCTTAGGAGCAAATATTATTTTCCTCAGCAGGAGTTATAGTTTGTTAGGATGTCCTTGCTATTATACCTGTTTGTCATAACTCAGCAGGTATAAGGTAATGCCTCTGAAACAAATCGTGCAAATTCCTTAACCACTTCTGGAGAGCATTCAAAGGAATGTCTTTATGTCTTTACATTAACCTTGCATTTGCCAGATCATTTCTGGCAGACAAATGAATCAGATTTCCTAATGCAAGCTGTGCATACAAATTCTAAACAAGCATAGAGACTGATACATAAGACTGTTGCCTTAGGTCCTTAAGGCAGGAATTAGCTGGAACTTAGCTGAAAAGACAGCTTAAGCAATCCTGCCCTCCAACTCAACCTTGAATTTGATCATCTTTCTTTAGAAGAGCACAGCTCCCTCCCTGAGTGAGTGTCTGAGCCCAGACATGCGGGGACAAGTGCCCTGCTCTGGGAAGCCAGGCATTTTGTGCTCACCTCAATATTGCCATGACTCACACTTGAGGCAGGAAAATGCCAACACTGTGACAGGCCCAGCTGAAACACGAGGCCACGAACAGAGGAGGAGGTTCGGATATGGCAACCTAAGTTATGCAGGATAACTTACCTGGAAGTGCATGCCTACCATATCTGCCTTGAGCACACTGGCAAACAGCATCAGCAGCCCCACACTTACCCTGCCTGGAGACCCTCACACCCCTCCTGTCCAGGGCCTGCTCCATGCCTGATGGTCTGCTTACAGAACAGGGAGTGGGGCTCCAGTTCCCCTCTCAGGCTGCAGGTGATGCAAAGTGAAATAGAAACCATTTCACATCACCCAGAAGCTGAATCACTCTCTTAGCCGTGAATGTGGAGCCCTGGGTGAGATGGTGAGTGGGTAGGTGAAAGCCAAAGTCAGTAGGTCAGACAGCACAGGGACACTTGTAGTCAGGAACAACCTGAATAATGCGGGCACAGAGCTTAATTTTGGTCATACTGGTCACAGGGAAAGAAGGAACGTGCAGAGAAGATCTCAAATTTGAGGGCTCAGCAGAGGAAGAGGGAATCAATGTTAGGGATGCTATGGCCCAGCTGAAGTTTGAAGGAGAGGCCATGGAAAAGATTAGCAAAACAATGCAGCAAAATGGGGGCTGTTGAGTTTTGAAAGCTCTTGCTGTAATTGGAGTTAGTTGGAAACCTTCTGGCAAAGCACTTTAACCAAAACATGTCTTGTCTCTGAAACTACAGTGTGTTGTTTAAAAGGTTTTGGATTCAACAAATTTCCCCAGGGCAAAGCTCTGAGTCCTTGTGAGTCTTCCTGGAGATGTGGGAGGGGGAAGGAGTCCTGTCCCTGCTGTGTGCAGTGGGACTTGTTCTGAGGCAAGGAGCTGAGAAGAGGTTTCAGGCAGCAGTCACCTTCTCTTCCACCTCTCACACCTTTGTGTCCAGTGTCAGAGGTCTAGCAGTGGGCACCACGGCAGCTTCCATGCTGGCCTGGTGGCAGCTCTCAGTCTGAGCTCTGAGCTGCCTCTCCAGCACTGGCACACCCGCCAGCCCAACTGGGAAGGTGCAGCTATGCTCACACTCCTACACTCTGTCCTTTGGGAGTTTGCCTCAACGCAGGGACATTGTTTCTTTTGTAGAGGAAACAAAGCAGTACTTTAATGAAGGATTTTGTAGCAATGAACATTTAATACATTTACTTGAAGTCGTAAGTTTACCGAGACGCTTTCCAATCCCTCTCACAGCAGCCTTAATTTGTACTGGTCACTTCTGTTTTTCAGAAAAGAAGGTATGTACTTCCTTTTAGGTCATGCACATATTTAGCAAGAGGAAGGGTGGGAAGTGATGTCCTTGTGTCTAATAGGGCTCAGTCTTCTCCCTTGATGCTTTAGAAACAATCCTCAAAAAGTCTAATGCTCGCCCTTAGGTAATAAAAGACCTTTTAAGGGCACTGTCATGGCCTTTAGCTGGGTAAGATTTTACTGACACCAAAACCCTTTGCTGGAGCAGACCCTCAAGCCCTTAGGCAGAAAGTCCTTCACCCATCTTGAATGTATGCTAAGGAAAAGTTGTGTCCAAAGTCAACAGGATCTTTTCCATTGCCCTCTGGGACCTCGGGGAAAGGCCCAGGGGTGGGCCTCTCTTCTTGCTCCATGGCCCCAAGAATACTGACAACAGCTTTTGAAGTAAGCATGAGACGTATGTATCCCACGGAAACACCCTGTATATTATGGGGAAGGGAGAGCTCTGTTAGAGAGTCAGGCTAAAAAGTTATAGGAACATTCACAGGAGAAGCATTCCTGACGCTCTCTACCCCTGCCGTCTCCTTTCTCAGACTGTCATTTCTATGTTCTGAATATATCCAGTGGTACCAATTAAATGCCTACAGATTATTAATTAATGAAGCAGCCTGTGAGGATTTGTGCTGTAAGGCTCCCTCAGCACTAAGATGGCTGTTCCAGACACCCCGTCTCCTCCGAGATTTTCTTTCAAAAAAACCCCTTCATGCGTATGCTGGGACGAGTTTAGCATTTGTTATATAGTTCAAAATAGCAGTGATAAATAAATGAAAATATTTTAAGAAGAGAATAACTGTAGAATCGACATTTGCAGGAGCAGAGAAAAGCCAGGGGGAGGTCGGGTGTTGGGGGAGAGCCACCCTCACGTGTCACGGGTGAGCTTTCCACAGGCGGCAGACAAGTGCTCCTGCCTCACGTGTGTGACCACAGGAGCAGCCAGATTCCATGTGACTGGGGAGGAATGTTGAGCACAGCTCTCAGTGTGCCTTAATGCATGCAAAGTAAATTTTTACAGCTGTTGTAGAGTCAAGTGGATTTCTTTTATAAAGTGCTTGTAAGATGTCATTTAACAGGGTTGATATTGAAAAACAACTCATGTTCTTTCTCTTCTTTTACGTAATCAGGGGCTTTGAAGCAGGTACGTTTTTGCAGGGTACAGCTTGTGGGTTTTTTAAAGGTCATTTCCTAACCAGGTCTTGAGTGCCTTTATCTGTCTCTTAAGAGGTCCAGAGGAAAGTCCAGGCTACTTCGGAAGTTTAACATTTCCATATTTTCATCAAAGGAATGTAGGAAAAAAGCTGAAATCCTCTAGACAGAAAGTATCGTAAGTGCACACGTTTGTCTGACTGCTCCTTGTCATCAGCTGCCTTTATCTTCAACTGCAGTCCTCTGAGAAATGATGGAGCTAGCAAGAGGAAGTAACTGGTTCCACTGCACAGTCTAGACATGTAAGAGTTTGAATTTCTTTCCAAGGTCAAGTCTTCAGAAGCAAATTTTCTAGAAATTTAATCTTTATTTAAAAAAAAAAAAAGCAGCATACCAGAAGAAATGCCAAAGGGATTTAAAATTGAATTTAGAAATACATTTACTGTCACGATCAGAAGTTTCCTTTACAATTGTACGTAGTTGTGGGATTTAATGTTACACTTGGCAGTGCAAAGCTATTATCCTAGAATAATTACTTTATGAACTCTTACAGTGAAAACTTTGCAAAGGGACTGACAGAGGACATCCCACAGCCAGACATCAGGCGGTGGTGCCTGACAGCCAACTTGTGGTGGGTGGGTGGGGTGACAGATTCACAACATGGGGTGGGTGAGCTCTCCATTTGACTGGGACAGGAGCAGGTCAGGTCTCCTACCCCCAACTCAGGGCTTTTCCAAATCAAAGCAAAGCTGTTGGTTTCCTGAAGAAGAAGGATTGGGGTTGAGTCAGAGGTGTAGAAGGCGGGTTTTAGGCAAGAGATGAGAGAGGACATCCCTGAAGAACAGGACTTAGCAGGTGTTGTTGCAGGACAATGGAATGGGAGAGAGAGAAGATAGGTCCTGACCCTCCTTACATGCCAATAGAAGAAAAGCCTGATTTTCTTGGGCCCTGGTATAAGAAAACTAGAATACAGGTTCTCACCCTGACATAGTAGTGAGTGGGACAATTAATTAGGCCTATGGATAGTCCTGGAGCTCACCCATGCCACTATTCTAGGATTTTGCATCATTAGCAAATGTCACAGCTATGTCTGATGAGTTTCGTTTTCATGTCCTTTATATCCTTCTGTCTTTGGAGGCTTTCAGTGCAACAACCAACCAACCAACCAACCAACCAACCAACCAACCAACCAAATTTCCTGATGTGCAAGTGCATTCTGTGTTGTGGCTTCTGGCTGCCAGAAACAGGGCTGAAACCACTACCCTGCTTGCACATGATATTAAAACACTAGCTAAAAGAGATTAGTCATTATTATCTTGAGGTTAGTGTTTAATTAGTGACTTAGCAGCAAAACCTTCCTGCCTGATCATTCCAGCAGCTCTGAGAGTTTCTTAGAGACTTATTCCAGGCACACTTTGCTGTGTAAGATTTATTGGCATGCAGACAGTGTGCACACCAACTGGGAAAAACGAAGTGGTGTCAAGAATGCTTTGGCTATATTAACTCTGAGTATGTCCTTGCTGCTCTGAGATTTGGGGTTTGAACGTAATATTGTTTGAAAGTGCTTTGTAGCTTTGAATATCATATTCCAGTAAGAGGAAAGGTTTATAACATGTTGACAACCCATGGTTGTGCTTTTAAAGAAGGTTGTCAAAAATGTATTTTGTCTGTTTGGTTTGAAGACAAAATTCAAGGAAATTTGAATTTTATTCTTGAATCCTGAAGATCATCACAAAGATCTTTATAAATGCACTGACTGATTTATTAGCAAATACAATCAGCTCATTGCCAAATATCAAGATTTTGGTCATGTTTTCATATTGATTCACCTGGTGAAGATCACAGATGAAGCAAAGAGCACAGTCCATTCCAGCTGCTCAGTTTATCTGACCCTGACATGGACTGAGTTCTTCACCTCTGCATTTTAGAGCAATGTTCTTTTTCCCTGCTAAAAGTTTCAGTGTTTCTCCTTGTCCCGTTCCTCTATGAAAGGGGAAGCCGGGAAGGGTTCTTTTGATAGATTTCTCCGATGAAAAACCAAGCCCGAATCCGGCAATATTACATCTGAGAACCATTTATTGAAATCAAATGAAAGAGACAAACCCAAAGACAAACAAACAAACAAAAGAAAACCAACTTCTTACAAAAGGGAGGAGGGAGGAAAAACAAGAAAAGGGAGCAGAGAGAGAGAAAAGAGAGAGAGAGAGAGAGGAACAGGAGACGGGGACAGCGTTACCCCAGAACCCTGGCTATGTGCCTGGCAGACGGAGCGTGCGTGTTGGGAACTGCGCGGTGCGTTTGCGTGGCTTCCGTGGCAGGCTGGGTGCAATTTTTCAAGTGGCGGTGGCGGCGGCGGCGTGGCTCCGACGAGGCTCTGGCTGCCGGAAGCGGTGGCTAGAGCTGAATGCAGGCAGCAGGCAGTGGCTACGAGCTGCAGGCGGTGGCTGGAGACAGCGGGGTAGAAGCTGCGGGCGGTGGCTGAAGCACGGGGTAGTTCCCGGGATCAGCACAGCGGTGCGAAGCAGGCACGGGCAGGGAAACAGAACCACAGGGAGGAGGGTGTGAAGGTGGGAGCAGAAGGGGCCAAGCTGACCCTCTAAGAGATCCAAAGCAAAAGACTAAGACAAAGACAAATACCCAAAGACAAAGACCCCGTGGCGCCGCGGCTGGCTGCTTTTATGTGTCCCCAAACTCCTCCTCCTACTCGGCTTCGCGGGCCTGTTTTTGGCAGGCATTTTTGGCAGGCGTTTTTCTTCACTTCATTTGTGGCATATGTTGAGGCATATATATTGGTCCCTCTCACTCCTCCATGATGCCCAGAGGTAGATGATTTGGGAAAAGTATCATTCAGGATACGAAGCTGCTTTGTCTTGTGTGTGGTTTTTGTTGTAGGACTGACCCATCATCACAGCAACAAATTTGGCACTATTTTATATGACACAGATCTAGGTACCTTGCATCAGAGACGGAGCAGAAGTCTTCTGAATAGCACTGTCCACCGAGAAACCATCCTTAGATTGGAGGTGTGGTCATCCACTGTTAAATGAACAACATGAAACCTTTGTGCAATAAGAGAAGAATTATTTCATTGAAAGGCCTTTCTTTTACCTGCTGCTCCTCAGTTGTTTGCATTTATACATATTTGTTTTTTCCACATTCAAATTAGAAAAGAGATTTTTGGACAGAAAATTCTTCTGCTTTGGGAAGGTTCTATTTATATTCTTCCAAATGACAAAGCTGTCTTCGATAAATATGGCTTACAGTTAGCATTGCATGCTCTGATTCTAACATGCAGGACATTGTTGGCCCAATTAAATACTCATCTTTTGATGACTAAGATGATTATTGCAGCTTCTAGTTCTTAAGAAACCTCAAGAGAACTGCTTGCCTTGAGCTCTCAGTTGTGTCTTCATTCCTCCTGAGTAAGGAATAGTGTGAATCTGACTGGAAAGTTATTTTCCACTTGTTTTGTCAATTCCATTAGGAGTATTATCCCCCTAGAGGGTATCTTTGCTCAAATTAACTGAAGATTTATGAACCCCCAAAGGGATAACTTGAGACTGTATTACGGTCCAGTGGATTTTGATTTTCACTGAGAAAATTTCCTCCTCTAAATTTCATACTTCATTTCTTTTTAACAAAATATAGAAAATCCAAATGGTTTTCATCCTTTTGCAAAAGGCCTGCCCCTGCCCTTCCCCTTTCCCCCACCCCTCCCAGCTTCCTGCCTGGAGTGTAAAGAAAATAAAAAAAACCAAACCCAAATGGATTTGGATTATTTTATTTCAAAATCTGGATTAAAAGAGCAAGTGATGTTCTCTAATGTCTGGTGTAAAGCCAGCAAACAACCCGCTGGTATCAAGCATGAGTCTATCGAGTAGGACAGGTTCTCATCTGGTGTAAAACAGTACCGCCCCATTGAGGTAGACTAAGCTCAGCAGAGCCATACTTTTTGCACTAAATAATCCAGCCTACTTCATCTCAGCATGTTCAAAGGCTGAGGAGTGATCATGTAACCTCCAGGCCCAGGAGTTTTTGAATGATTCAACCTTCTGCCATCCACATCCTCTGGCCAGCTCCTCAATCCTCTCTTATTTTAATTTCTGCTTCCTTTTAAGAGCATGTTAGTCCTGCTGTTATTGCTGCCTTTCTGTCCCTGCTGCTTTCCCATTCTTTGGGGAAGTTCTCGAGGGCACAATACTTTCATTAACTTTTCTTCATACAATGAACTCCTGCAGAAGCCTTTGTTTATCAATTTTTTTGTATTCATTTACCTAATATGATTTTGATCACAAGGAATTTATTTAGAATTTGATGAGAGTTCTGCAGTTAATTACTATCACATGTTATAATTCATTCTCAAGTGAATGAGCCTTTCAAACAAAGCAATGCAGAAATAACCGATGGGACCCTGCTGGGACTACTTTGTTTGGCAGAGCTGGAATTCAAAGACTTGAGAACCGGAAAATGCTTTCCAGCCAATTAAAACTGTACAAAAGACACTGACCCTTCTTGCATGAGGCTGTTAGGATGAGATGCTCTGCAGGATGACTGTTCCAGAAACAGGAAGCAAGGAGTGGTAACGCATTGAGGTTTAGTTGCCCTGTGCACTGCTGCCAGTATTCAGTCTGGAAAAACCTCCCTGAAAATTTTAAGACTGATAATTGTGATTAACTGGACAGAACTGATGTCTGTGGTTATTGTTACTATTATTAATGAGGCATTTTACAGATAGTTATGAAATTATTATCTTAGAAACCTGCTGGCACACATGCAGTATTCAAAGAAAGGAGAGGATCCAACGCTTGCTGCTTCTGCTCTGTGCTCTGCTGACGCCAGTCTCACCCCCAAGAACATCTGTTCTCTCTAACTCCTTTGGTCAATCAGCAGTTTTCTTAGGGGAAGAGATACGGTTTATAGACATCTTCAGAAAAGTGCATGTTCAAGAGTGAATGACAGCGTGCCCATCAGGAAAGAATGTTAGCAGCAATTATGGACAAAGAATTAAAATACACAGGACAAAATTATTGAGAAAAGCACAGCAAAGTAGTTTGTTGGGATATATGGCTAGGAAGAAGGGGGCATAACAAATGAAAGCAGGGGATGTGAGGAGGACCACGAAAGTGAGCAGAAAGAAATATGCAATGAAGGAAGCCAGATGAAGGATCTAGAGAGATCGAGGGAAGAAAATTGTCAAGGGCTCCTACATCTATAGGATATTACTATCAGTATGTGAAATATGTTGAAGGTTTGAATCTGAAGATCCCAGATGAATAGGAGTTGGCAAACAGATTACAGAAGAAAAAATCAGAATTTTGATATGTTGCTGCTTATCATGGGACCATTGTGCAATATCAGTATGTGGGGAGTCGTGGGCTTTATTTTTAGAGATTTATGAAAAACAGTTGAGTCTGTATTGGCATCTGACAAACCTGGATGTAACCTGTTTTTTAAATTGTTATGACAGTACTGTTGGAAGCTTTGAGAAATTTTTGGTAACTCTGTGGAAATGAGCACACCAGAAATGAACGGGAAATGCGCAACAAGAGCAAGGATTTAAATGGTCTTGTATTTTCCTGTTATGCTGTTGTAGTTACAGCTGCTTGGTTCTTTCAGCTGGAAAGAAGGAAAACAATGGAAAACTGTCAGTTTCTTTTTAACTGCTGGATGCAAGTACAGGGCATGTTTCCTAAAAGACGTACACGTTGACCTTGATTCCTCCTAACCATATCTGGGCAAATAATCAAGGTTGCCCACTCACTGACTGGCAGCTCCTTCCACAGCAAAGGGAGATCGATACCTCCAGAGTGTGATTCAGATCTTACTTCAGGGATGTGCTAGATAAAAGCTATTAGTATTCTTTAATTATAATGCTAAGAGTCAGCTGAACGGGGATTTGGTAAGCTAATGAACTGTTGCTGTTTATGAGGACATTAATCTCTGCTTTCCTGAGGAAGAGTTTGTGAAAGCTTGCAGCTCAGGAAAACTCACTGAAGTTTGAAGCTTCCTTAAAAGCTGTCCATCTTTACTTCTAATCCAGATGAATAAACAGGTGAAATTTATTCTACTTGCAGCCATTGTAACTTTACCTCTGATACCTGTGCAGGTCACATCCCACAGTGGGAGACCAGCACAGAAGCTACTTCATGGAGCAAACATATCTGGCACAGGCAACTTAATGCCAGAAAGGTTAGGGACTCCTCATCCTTGAAGATTTTGAACACATAGCTTGGGAAGACCTTGAGTAGACTCATTCTTGCTTTGAGTGAGAGATTGGGCCAGATGACCTCTAGAGATTCCCTCCAACCCAAATTTCTCTGTGCTTTTAGTAAAAGTATATTTGCTGAATAGTGCCAGTAACTTCCATGCCTATTTCTGATTTTGAAACAAACCTGCAGGGAAATAGCTAAAGCTTTTAATTAAAATTGATTTCATGTTATTTAGTCTAAATTCCCTGGGATAAAATTGTGCTGATTAAAAAAAAAAATAAAAAAAGGAAACATCTGTGATTAAAACCAAAGCAAAATGGAAAAAATTAATCAACTTTTTGTGATTTGATTCAACACTGAATGCATTTTTTCTTGCTTTCATTTGAAGGAAATTGGAATAAATATTGCAGGATTTTTAATGTTTTTAAAAATTATTCTCAATTGAAACAAATTCTGCTTGTTTTTTTGAGCATCAATCTTGCCGAACATTTCCTGCAAATGCCTCTCTAGAGATAAGAGTTCTGTCTTGAACTGTTCCCATTCCCAAACTCAGAAACCTGACCAAGGCAGCAGACTGCTGTTAGTCATCAGAGCTTGTCCCGACAAGGTTCTGAACCTTTCAGTACCAGAAACAAACAAGCAGTTTTTCTTGGGAAAGAAATCAGAAGAGTGTTGTGAGGGATAACTGGCTGAGTGATGTATTTTTTATTGGTTGCATCATCTACCTGAAAAGAGAGAGGACTCCGAAGACCCTTCCCCCCTTTACTCTGTGTGTGTCCTAAAGCAGCACCTTTTGGCAGCAGCTCTCAAGGCATCTATTCTGCATCATACAGAAACTATGCCAGGTAATTTGGCAGATGTGATATGAACATGGGTCCTGGATCAAGGGGGATGACACTAGTGTGGTTCTGTTTGCCTTCTTCATGTCCTCAGCGCTTCACTCAGGTAGGAATGCTCAGTGTTCAGGACTGATTCTTTCAGTGCTGCCCCTGCTGTATTCCTCCTGCTCACACTGCAGTCACTAGATGACTTTCTCTGAGCCAGCATAGAATCACAGAACCATTTAGGCTGGAAAAGACTTTAGGGTCATCGAGTCCCACTGTTAACCCAGCACTGCCAAACTCACCTGTAAGCCATGTCCCAAGCACCACATGTGCTTAAATACCTTCAGGGATGGTGAATTCTTTTCTGGGCAGTCCGTTTCAATGCTTGGCAACTCTTTTGGTGAAGAAATTTTTTCTAATATCCAATAAAAACCTCTTCTGGAACAACTTGAGGCTGTTCACTCTTGTCCTTTACTGTGTTACTTGGGAAAAGAGACCAACCCCCACCTGGCTACAGCCTCCTTTCAGGTAGTTGTAGAGTGTGATGAGGTCTCCCCTTGAGCCTCCTTTTCTTCCTTGCATTACTATGGTTATTTTTCCTGTGCCATAGAAACTGCTGAGCTAGTCTTATTTGTGTAAATCTCACACGATTCTTCTTCGTTGACCTTCAGATAGTCATTACAAAAGTTTGAAAGCATAGAAATATTTAATTTATTCATATGTCAATAGGGACTCTGTTCAGGAGTGTAGGTAACATTTCTTAACACTTAGCACATATAATATTTCTGGTAGTTGAGTCATGAGGAGAGGCGTCTTTTGGTAATAATAGTTGATATTACTCGTCACTGAAGTAGGTGCAGGAAAGTAGCTGCTGCCATAGAAATGGATTGCCAAAGCAATTATAAGTTTCAAGCTGCAAGTTTTGTGTTGAGTCATTTATACTTGATTGTAGAAAACTGTCAACCTCTTGCCTTGCCAGCCTATCTGTGGGGGAAGCCGTGCAAGTGCTGCTGGATTCCCTTTTCACTGCTCAGCACTGACTGAGTCTGACCTACATAAGTCAATCAAACAACCAAATAGATAGGCTTAGCTCAAAGCTGGGCTGGTTGTGAAGTAGCCGATGTTCACTATTGGGTATATCTTCTGTCTTGATTTTGGCATGCTGAGCTTATGTCTGTTAAACCCAGCATGAACCAAAAGCACCCAATAATTGGTGCTCTCCTCTCTGAACTGCTCCTCTGGCAGCTCTCACTGCCACAGTGTATCATTTTTCAAAAAAACCAAAGCTGTAATATCAAGCAAAACCAGAAGAAATCATCCCCAGTGCTTTATGATGGCCTGTGATAAAATCTCCGCTGCAGGTCTCTGCCACAAGAAGACACTCTGAGCTGATTTGTTCTCCAGGGAGAGGTACAGCGTAACCAGGATCTCATTACACTGTCTATACAACACCTTGAACAGTTTGTCAGTAACTTTTCTTCCTTCCTCTATAAATTAGAGTGTCTGAACCAAACAATAAAAATGGTAATTTGGAGAAACTTGGGACAGTAAGATCAGACAGTGTTATTGCTTTGAAGCACAACTACATGAATTATGACCCCACTTAGATAAGTTTTATGGCAGAAAGGTCATTAGGAAGTTTGTTATCTATAGCTTTTCCAACTGAGTGTGTGAAGCTACCAGGAAATATTTACAAATTGTTTTCAAAAGATGCTCATTGCCTTTCTCCTATTGCTATAATATTCTCAGATTCTCATGGGGTGTGAGCCAGTCTTTTCCCTTTTGGAGGAAGAGACCACTGGTTGGGATACTAAGGTAGTTTGTCTTCTGATTGTTGTCAGAAATCGCAGCGTTTGGGTGCCTTAATAACTGGCCTCAGTTTACTTTGTTAAGACTAGGGCTTATCCCGGTCACATCTACTTAAAATAAAAATTTCCCAGGAATGCTGCCATGTGCAGCAATACCTTTGAGTGACCCAGACCGAGTGCGTGACAAAGGAGTTCCAAATCAGGTCTGCTCAACTTCTTGATAAGTACCTTTAAAAATCTGTCCACGTCAATTGTTGCCTTGCATTGCACGGTGATGCTGTTATGTCCTTCAGGATCAAAGGTTCCTCTTTTCTCATTCTCTATATCCCATTTTCTTTGTTTTTTTACCTTCATTGTTTTGGGCCTTCTGTAGACAGAGAGGGAGCTCAGAGCTCAGCAGAGGTGAGCCGTGTGTAGAAGCACCTGGATCTTGAAATCTGCTCCCTTGAAGAAAAGCATTCATTGGCCACTGCCTTCTCAGTGACAGATGGTTCGTACCAAATGCTCGCCCATGACACTGGATTGTTGTCACTAGTAAATCTGGACTGTGGTTCAATGGCAGAGAAATGATGTCTTGGAAGCCACTATCAGACTGAAGAAGAGCTTCCCCAAAGCTGGCCAAGACAAATGTGATCAGCATACAGGGACTGGCTGATAGTGGTGGGGCATTTTTCACCTCCTGCATTCTTTCAAGGTTGTGATGCTACCAACTCATTTTGTGCTGATGCAAATTACATCCTGAGGTTTACAGAAACAAGTTCCTACTCCTCCAAAATAAGGCCTTCATTTATTTGAAGATTTTTTTTTTCTGAAGATTTTCTTCCCCTGACAAGGACCATCTCACATGCTGGGAAATGGAAATCTCTTGATTCTCAGAACAGGCTCAAGAAATTCAATGAATACATGGCTCCTCCTCCCCATCATGCCAGCGCTGCTCAGGACAGAGGCTAGCAGCAGGGGATTTTGCAGGACATGTCTGCTAAGGAACAGGCTTCTAGATTCTCTTTTCTTCATGCTGCTTTGTAGGAACGTGACTGACTGGCTTTGTGGATCTGATTGCCGAGAGTGATGATTTATTTCATATGAACCACTGAACTCCATTCATCTGGAAACAACTTTGATTACTACTGACCTTAAGCTGAGTCAGTGACTGAGAACGAAATGTTCTGGTTCTCCTTCTCACCCTAGCACCCTTGCATTCCTCTCTTCGTTGTGTAATGTGAAGCTATGCACAGGAGTAAGCGCTTCTACAAATAATAACATTTGCACACCAAATGTCAGTGAAAACAGGCCTGCTGAAAGTGTAAATGTATGTCTTTAATATATGAAGCACATTTGATAGCATATAATTAAAATGTTACATCATTATTATTTAAATATGAGAGCTCAAGTGATTTTAAGTGGTTCCTTTCACTGGAGCTTCTTATACAGTCTCTTGTCTCTCCAGAAAATTTGTCTTCAGAGGTTTTACAGTATTGGAGGGGGATTCACTTCATCTTGGAAAAACTTCTTGGTGTTTAGTAGCATCAGAACAGGATCTAGTGGCAAATTAACCAGAGCTGTGATGAATCTATCCATATAGTGGAATATTTTTTGTTAACCAGGCCCTGAAATCTAATATAGTACATGGTATAGGAACATGGCAGAAAAATCCTGGACTCACAGAATAGAAATCTGCATGAGAAATGAGCGAATTGTCTGCTCACAAGTCTTTGACTTCTTTGCTTCTATCCCCTAACTCTTCTCCCTTCTAGAGTACTCTCATTAAAGACTATCGTATACTTGAAAGGAAAGCGAAGGAAGCTCAGTCTGCAGGAGAAGCATCACCCTGCTGCCTCCCAGTGTGCCATGCCTTCCCTCTCTGAAGGGCATAAACTCTTGACCCGAGGACAGATGATGAGCAACAGTCTAAAAATAATTTGCTTCTGCTGGCTACTCAGCATCTGGCACCAATGAGGGGTAGCTGAAATGCTTTTGTTAATATCTCTTCCACATGTTTCCTGAGTATTTTCCCAAAGCAGCTTAGCTCTGTGCGATGAACTCTCATTTCCTAATGCCAGTGACTGAAAGTGTATACCAGGGGATAATTGCAAAGCCATGTTACTTCATCCAGTCACATCATCTGTGCCCACTCCCTGTAAATCCTTGAGAATGACTGATGCAAAACGGTGACACAGGAGCATTGCGCGATTCGTAATGCATGTTAAATAAAACGCAGGGTTGCAGGGGGAACAGGCAGGCCTTCTTCTAAAACAAGACTTAGCTTTTTAGGCAGCGAGTTTACACAAGGCTCTGGTCAGACTAGGCCTTTTTAGAAAGCTGAATAAAAGGACAGATTGTAGTAAGGCTGGCTGACCCTCTCAGCTTTAATTTAGCAACTGTGGGTAGTGCTGAAAATTACTGGATGGATAAAAAGTGACTTAATCTCCTGGATCTCTGGCACACCGTACAACTCCAAAATTCCTGTTGTCATATCTTAACAGCTACTGTTGACTGTGACTGAGGGGTTGGAGCGACTGGAATGATGTCTACCTGTACTTCTAACACAGCTCCATTTGCTATACAGGCGAGATTTTTACTGTTTCTCAGGCATTGAGATAGGTCAGGGATTTGTTTTGCAGATCTACAAAGCACCTGCTTTGGGGAAGAGCTTCTGGGCAGAGCTATAGCAACATATTTCTGGTTAGAGCTGAGACATAAACAGCAAAGTCACATCCGTGAAGCCACTTTGGGGTGTGAAATCTCATTACTTTTCCCCCTTTTAACACTGAAGACATTTTGAGTTCTGACTTCCCCGAACTGTCTTTGCTCAAAGCCTGCAAAACTGAAAGTGTAAAATGACACACAATATTTAGGAAAGGAGAAAAAAAAAGAACCAACCAAGTCTGTTCTCAGATGACTCTTGTGATTGCTCTGCCGGAAGGGCTCCTCCTTGGACCACTGTACTGGTTATTTATGAACAACGAAGAGAAAAGTAGACAAGGGGCCACTGTTGCACCTGGCCTTGATTTTCAGTTATCTCTTGCTCCCCTAAATGTCACATCTTTATGTTTGGGATATGGAGCTTGTTCATCCTGGTGGGAGAGTAAGAGAGAGGGCTGGGGAGAAATTCATCATTGTTTTTAAATACTCCATTTCCTGATAATGAAGGCAGGGCCAAACACCAAATGGAATAAAGACATTTTTTCATAATTAATCCACTGCTTTCTTCCAAAAGCTTAAAAACTTATTGTTAAAACTGTTTCTATTGTTAAATTTGTTTCTGAGTCAAAACTTCACAAATGTTTGAGGTGAATGGAGAGGTTTGGCAGAGGAAGCTGAAGAGTGGGTCAGGTATTCGTGACTTGTATCAGTAACTTCTGTTTTGTACAGATAAATGAGTATCAGGCTCTGATAAGCTGATAATTGACCTAATAATAGTTTCCAATATTTACAATATATTCTTTGCAATTGTCTCCCCGTGCCTTTATTTTTTCCTAAGTTGAAATTTGTGAAATACTCCATGCTTCTTCGCTGAATGGATTCACTATCCCCTGACAGACTGCAATCCTTACAAACTTGCTTTATTGGACACATTATCTGCACAGGGAAGAAAGTGACTTGTCTCTATAAAGTTAATACTGGCCAAGGAATGGGTTGCTTCAACTTGGATTTTGGATTTCCTTTGGCACATAAGCAAAGGCTTTATTCTGCTGCCTGTGAAATTACTTCTGAACTGTTCATGGTATTTGTCATCCCAGTTTCATAACTTAGAGACCTTAAAGGTGTTGTGGTGGTTTTTTTCCTTTTAAGGGCTCTTCTTCTGTTCCAACACTTCCTTTGGCCTTGACTAGCATTGTTTTGTAAGAAGGTCTTTGGATGTGCCTGGCAGCAAGGAGAGGGAATCTGTGCCCTTTAGAGAGGCAAGAAGAAAAGGGAATGCCTTTAGCCTCCTCTCCTGCTGTCTTTTGTAGTTCGGGGTGGGTCAGCATATTGCAGCCCCAGGGAACTCTGTATCTCATATTCCGAACTCATTTCCATATAGGAAATTGGAAATTCATGCAGTCAGTGAGATTCTTAATTTTGTAACAGAGGTAAGACTTTGCTAAGACTATGTCAGGGACAACATGTCCCTTGTTAAAGACACTACTACTTTCTCAGTTCTTGGTACAGCTATACAGCTTGCTAACTCTGTGAAATAGTAACGTACCAAATAGTCAGAAAGAAAAAGACTTCATGACTCAAAGATGAAGTGGAAAAAAAAATTATGTGTGTGTACATATACATGCACATAAAACTAAAATCTAAAGAATTATATGGTAATCAAATAAATGGCAGGTTATGTAAAAGGGAAAAAGATTATTAGGGAAACAAAATAAAAAAGAGAAAAATAGGTTCCATGAAAACAAAGGATTAAGAGCATAAATGCCTGAGAAATAAAGTAAATTTTGAAAATTAGGTAACATAATGGTAGGTGGACATTTGGAATGGGAAAAAACCCCCAGTAAATATAACTCTGTGTGCCTGTAAAGAAGAATTCATTTCCACCTGATGAAGAATTTTACAGACCTTTACTATCTGAGAAGGATGATGGTAAATATCTATGGCAAGTCTTTTAAAGCCAGTAGGCTTTAACTCTTAGTAATTGAGCATGGAAAAGTTGGCTAAAGAGATGACTGATGTACATCAGTGTCACCAGTGACTGCCGAGATGCTTTGTCAGCACTGCTGTGTTCTGATTTATGTATTAGCACTGTTTTGTATCAAAGCAATGTTTTAGGTCAAATCCAAGGTAAATGAAAAACTCTTCAACTGTTCTCAAATGAGGAGCCCTCATAGATTAAGCAAGATATTGTCAAGACTGAAACTGGTGCTTATTTTTAGCAACAGTCTAAGTTCATTACTGAGAAAATGTGGAGAGAATACAGGAATCAGCAGACTGTTAAATTGAGGGATTGCAACAACGTGATAAGCAAGGCTGTTCAGCCATTTTACAATGACAATTTATAATCCAGGATCAAAGAAAGCTGGACACGACTGCAGGAGAGGTGCCTGTGCAGAGATGTCAGCAACAACCCTCTGCAGAGAGTGGCAACTAAGGCTGTGCTGGGCTGTTCAAAACAACAGGAGCAGGGAGACAGCCTCTCCCTCTGTGACAGTGCCCCTGGGCTTTGGTAGCCAGCACAGAGGCTGTTTGGGAAACAGAAGAATGAGGGACTGAAGGCAGCAGAATAGATGCTTGCAAGTGATTTGAAGGCTGAAGAATACACCCTGCAGGTGGCTATGGAAGTGTCTGGGAGGTGGTTTGATTGATGTCCGTCTTCATAGGAAGCACATGCCAGCTACAAAAAGGCACAGGGGAGGAAGGCAGTAGAGTGAATGCTAGCAGCTGATCCTGTACAAATTTCAAGGAGGAACAAGTCATTAGTGAAGTACATAAGCCTTCAGGACAAGCTAGGAAGTGGATTTCCTGCCCTTTAAGTTCTTCAAATGAAAATTCAATGCCTTTCTTTTGGCAGGTTCATGAGTTTAGCACAGGGACAATTGGATGAAACTTACTCACATGTGATGTACTAGAGGGAACAACAAATAACCTAGCAGTCCCCTTAGGCCTTAAACTGTGTGAATAGAGTGTGTGAATTTTTCTCACTAGCTGGCAGCAGTGGAAGAGGAACGATCATATCTAACCATGTATTTTGAGAAGTCTTAACTCATTATTTCATATCACTTGAGATACTAATTTGAATAGTGATGGCAAATGGAGTCCTGGGGACCTGTGGTGCTCCTCGTTCCAAGTGTGAATTTTTATCATCTTGTTTTACATTGATTACACTAATGGACTGGTACAGCCAGCTCTCATGACACGTATTTTTTTAAGAATTCACAATTCATGAGGATATTTCAAATTTTAGAAGGCTGTTATTGTTTATTCTATATGTTTGTATTCATCAAAGTAAAAAAAAATACTTTGTAAACCAGCAACCAACTAGTACTATATCTTATAATTTCTGGCCTCAGCTAGGAAAGCAATCAGCTGGACCAGTTCTGAGGCAGACTACGTCAACTGTGACAAAAAAAATATTATTGGAACTTACTATTTGGTGAGTTACTTTTTATTAATATAGTGAGAACAGCAAGGGTTTATGGAATTGGAGGCACAATCATAACGACAATGTAAGAAGACAGGAAAGAAACTGAAAAGAAATTATATTTCCGCAGATAGCTGAAACAAGTGGACACTGAGGTCTACTAAGCAGTGCCTCTTCTTGAACACATCGGTCCTGTAACTCAGCTCTGGGGTTTTTGCATGGCAAAGGTACCCAACTTTCCTACAATTGTTTGGAAAAATGCAGCAAAGATTGCATGCTTTAGAAGGATTTCTTGGTGCACATACTTGCAAGGACAGCTGAAGAATCAGATTAATGATGTTAAACATGTACCTGAGCCAGAAAATTTCTGCATCTGATTCCATTTAAGTGCATTGCCATAACATTTAACCTATTCAAGACTTGCATGACTTGTTTTTATACACGTCTGTATGTATATACAGTACATACACACATACCTGCAAATAAAGATAAATGTGCTGCAGCCAAAGAGGAAAAAATAATAAGAATCAAGTACCTATCAAAATGTACAAGACAAAATTAGTTTTCAGCATGGCAGTGGGGTTCTGTAGGTCATTTCTACGTGTATGCGGAACTTACCTGCAGTGCTGTTGTGGACGTACATAAAGCCCGTAACCACTAAGGTGGGGTTTCCCTACATTGTCTGGGGGGTGTTTGTGTGAACTGATATGAAATGGTCATCTGAAAGCTTGACAGAAGCAGTATAAAAACATGCTTTTCAAAAATGTCAGGAATGTTTTGTGGTCTGATGTTCTGGTACATTCCATGCTACTGATTCAAAGAAATGCAAACAAACAAGAATCCCCATCATGCAATTATTTTTCTAGGTAAAGTTAAAGTTAAAGGTAAAGCTTCCATGCTAACACAGTGGAATTCATAAGGGTCTTTTTGAAGGTAATTGTCAAAACAGTAAAATAAATGTACATATGTGTGTCTGTTACATCTTCTATGGTATAACTTTATACACCACATGTGGGCACGTCACTATGATATTGCATGGCAGAACCACAGCTTCTCTGTGAACGTTTTTTTTTTCCCATTTGGTTTTCTATGCTACAAATGTCAGGTCCTGGTTTATCTTTATTGTCCTTGACAGCTTTTGCAGAAAATTTGCAAGATAACATCACCTGCATCCAAACCTTGCGATATACTTTTCTTATCATTCTCAAGGACTGACAAAAAGGGATGAAGAGGTAAGTTCCCACTCAGTGAAGCCACATGTGTTTCCCATGCCGAGAAAGTACATCTAAGTCAGGGGCTTAGGTAGGGTAGGAATGCAAGGTATGTCTGCAAGCACTCCACAGCACACCAAACAGACACAAAGACTGCTTTTGTCTAAGTGAATTTGGTTATTAACACCGCTGTGGCCGTGCCTGCGAATGCTGCTGTGGAATACATAGAGGGTCTGAAAAAAGTTTTGCCATAATTGTGCCAGTGCAATCAAAGTCTGTGATTTTTAATGGGTTTCATTAAAATTTTGGTGTTTGCAGCAGTATTAGTTTGAGGCTGTGGAAAATAATCCATATGGTCATTCCAAGCAGTAAGAGGAAAGCAAAATCCATATTTATGTTTGAGATTGTTTACAACTGAGCACACTGCAGTCTTTCTGTCGGGTGCTACCTACAGCATTGTGTTGAGGGAGTGCTGCTATCGGGAGACCAAAGATCCCCAAAATATTAAACGCACAACATACACTGTCTTCTGGCAGTTTCAGGTATCTGGGTGTGTTTGAGGGCATGGCCCATTTGCAATAGGCCATTGTTGGCAAAGAGACTCGGGCACTGGTCTCTTTAGTGTTGTAATGCTTAATTGACTAATTCCTCCATTTAGTTTTTAAAATTTACCTATGATTCTATGGCTGAGACTTCAAAGGAATGGGGAGGTTCAAATCAGTGGGCGGTCAGATGTTTGCTTGTTTATTCAATAAGTTTCCAATAGAAAATGTAAAAAGCTTTCATGGGTACAAGGATTTCCTTCTTCCCAAGTGAACCCGGAAGAATACCAATTCCAATTTTTTCTTTTGTCATTTCTGCCTCAATGAATCTTGACTTTTTTGTCTCATTGTTGCAGGGCTTCTGTACAGAGTTGGGAAGGTTTCTGTCTTGGTGCCAGGAGATGTGAGTTTGCAATCTGTTATGCACAAGAAAATGAACTAACTCTTCAAAAGTGAGCCATAGAATGCAGGATTGAGCAGACTCATGTCTCTAGAGACAACTTGAGATAGTTAGAAATAGATAACTCTGTCTCCGAAAACTGCAGACTTTCTTGATTTACCCTGCATAAAATTTCTCAGTAAGCGGGTAAAATGGTACCCAGTGGCAGAATAATGAATTCACTACGGATCTCCAAAGTTTCAAGCGAGTGCTGTGAAAAGTAGGCTATTTTCTCTCAATCTGAGACAGGTTTTTAACATGCTTGAGATCAGTGCAAAGTATTCATGGGCCAAAGTAAAGCTCCTCAGTATCAAAAACCTCATTAGTCTTTGAAATATTAACCTTTGGCTCTACTCTTTTTATATCGTTTCCTAAGATTTATTGAACAGTGTTGAAAAATTTACCTGTGCATTCCTGAATACACTGGCTGCGTAATCAGGTACTTGAAACTTTGTAGTACATCGCATTTAGGGTAATTCCCTCATCTCTTGAGACTAAATATCGAGATCTCTCTGATGGAAGCAATTATTTAAACCATACATCTTTATGCTTACCTCAAAAAAATGTTGAGAAAATGCTGTGCTGTTTGGGGGTTTTTTTTTGTTTGTTTTGATCATGTGGCAGCTTCTCAATGCTACCTTTCTTCCACAAGAGCTCTTAAATTTGAATTATTTCTGGTCATATACTCCAAGAATAGCAAAACTCCTCAAGTTATATATTTAGCTAACTCCATGAGAGATCCGAGAGAGTAATTTTAAGCCAGCTAACTGCTCTCTTGGTCACTGGTTACCACCTTTGTCTTTGTTAGACCAAACGTCTTCAAGCACATTTAAATATTAATATTTTACAGTGATGCAGAGAATTTGCAGGGAAGTCTAGGATACCTTTCTGCTGATGGAACCCATACATGAAATATAGTCCAGAAATGGCTCCAAAGAACTTTCAGCATCAATCAACAAGATGGATGAAGAGGAAGAGAGAGGCAGCACTACTTGCCCACATATGAATTCAAGAGCTCAGTGACAGAAAAGAGAAAAAAATCTTATTCAGTTTGCTTCAGATTTGTATGATTAATATGCTGTATTTAAAATCAAACTGGATTGCTTTGTGATGATCAAATAAGTTACGGAGGTAGGATGCTGAGTATTATGAACTTTACATAACAGCCACCTCTCATCACACTTTTAAAACACGAACCAATTTGTCACCAGCACATCCCTGGAAGAATAACTGCACTGTTGTCTAAAGGGTGGTAACCTTGAAACACATAAATGTAGGGGGAAAAAAAGCCCAAGA
Organism: Mohoua ochrocephala; assembly: GCA_013398855.1. Taxonomy (NCBI): domain Eukaryota; kingdom Metazoa; phylum Chordata; class Aves; order Passeriformes; family Acanthizidae; genus Mohoua; species Mohoua ochrocephala. Next base: position 114,786 of record VZTA01007518.1, on the reverse strand, counting down.
TTGCATAGAAACAGTTTTCCTGCCTCCTGTTTCATTGTGGTTGATAACAGATCACATACCATCCCTTGCCTGCAGCCTACCATGAAAGTATTTTTTAATAAAGCCTCTTTTATTAATTTTCAAGAAGATGAGAATGTCTACAGGAAGGCCAGTGCCATAGATGAAGACTGGACTGGCCAAAATACACGAAGCATTGAATGATTTAAATTTTATACTGTTCTTCTAGTCACATCTTTCTTCTCCTTTGAGACAGATGTATTTTGAAAGGGCTGTATTAATTTAAAAAACCTATGCCTTGCCTTAACTCTGAGTTTTATATCCTATCCTTTCATATGTGTGTGTGTTTGAGATTATTTTATTAATTGCCATCCTTTAGTGGTTACACTAAACCTCTTCTTTTGCAATCGGTGAGAGGGCATTTCAGATGATATCCAGTGATATTTATAATACGGCTTTTGCTGGTCTAACATCTCACCTATTCTGCTCCCAAACAAGAATAATGTTCTGGCAAAAGTGGACCACACCTGTGTCACAAGACAGGCAATGGAATAAAGGAACTGCCTGGCTAAGACCTGGAACTGATGTGGAAAGCTTTTGTATGAGCTCTAGGGAGGGGAAATACTTTGCTGGTGTATGTCTCATTTCTACTAAGAGAGTTTTCCAGGACAGTTTGGCTAGTAAATCTCCTCTAGGGTATGTAAGGACAGCAGTGTGGGCTCTGTGCTCTTGTCTTGGCTAGAAGTATATAGACTGCAAAGTGGTATTGCTACAGTGCCGTGGTGCTGCCTTCAGCTTCAGGAAAGCTCTATCTCAAAAGAATTTACTAATGGATAAGGACTGGATGTACTGAATGCACTACAATGATGGAAGGACAGAGAGAAGCAGAAAAGCAACTCACTCTAACTATAGTTATTACTGTTCATATGGAGATCACGGATGGATTAAGAAAGTCTATATCAAAATCAAGGTGTACAGAAAAAGTAAAATGAAGGATTATAGGCAGCTTGAAATCAAGGTGGAACTGCTGCATGGAAATTCAAGACTGCCGTGTAGTCGATTTCAATGGAATTAACTCTGTACCCTTTGTACATGGGTTACAGTAAGTCCAGCTGCCAAGACACTCACCTTTAAGGATGCAAGTTGTCCCACTGACATGGCATTTTTGTGCAGCTCAAACTGAACATATTCCTAAGGCTTTGCCAAGCTACAACTTTACCAGGTGGTCTGTCCACCAAGAAAAGCATGGTTTTCCATCTTAGGAATTAAACTCTCACGCAGAAGGTGGCTATTGGGTGTCCAAATTCTGCTTAGTTTTATATGCAATGGCATTGTGTTGGATTAGGTAGCTCCCATCTTGTCCTTCTGTCTACTTGTGTGTTTGGTTTTTGCGTCTTTCCAGCACAGCTCGCTGCTCCTTTTGTTGTGCAACTGCAGCTGTTTGTGAAGCTGCCTGGCAAACCGAACCACTGAACTGATCCAGGAGAAAAAATAGTGCTCTGTAATGAGAGCTTCTTCACACCTCTCTTTGGCATTTTGCCCTGTGAAGCCACCACATTAATGCCCATATAGGTCCTTAAAAGCCACAGAGAAAATGATAAATATTTAAAAAATTTATTTTAAAATTTAATTGGCGATAGAACTGAGACTCCTCAGAGAACTACACCTACGCTGCAGTAAGAAGTATTTGTAATCATACTCCAAAGATGACAGCTATATCCTTCTACCCTGAGGATGAGTCTGACCCATTTCCTTCAACAGAGAAAAAGCTCTGCTACCCTTCTTTCTTCGGATTTAAGAATAGAACAACTCGCACCCAAGAGACATGGGCATTAATTCTGTAGACTCAAGTTTTCCATGGCTTTTCTGCCTTGCATTTCTTTTGCCTAAGCATAGAAGGCGCTCTTACACTGCCGTCGGCAGCTGGGAAATGCTGTTCCTAGAGCAACACGCTGTTTGATCTGTTGGTTTTGGCCGAGTAAAGCAGCCAATGGTCCTGTCCCAGGACATAAGGCAGAGCTGATAACAAATAAGCAAACACATTAATCTATATTTCTGCAAAGGTAAATAGCTTTCTGCGAAGGTAAATAAAGTTATTTGCATTTAGGGAGAGAAAAAGTCCATTGAGAAATACCATTGTAAAAAGCTGTGAGTAGCTCTAACCCATGATGTCTTATCCATGTATGAAATCCTGCCAATCAATCTATGTTTATTGATATATTTTCAGCTGTTCGAATTGGCTCCCTTGCACTGGTTTGAATTGTCTGAAATTGTTTTGATAAGCATATAAGAATGCAATGTAATACGTAGATATACATGCGCGTGCATATGCACATGCACACGTAAATACATGTGTGCAGATATACGTGTGCATATGTATGTATGAGTGCATCTGTGTATATACTGAAAAGTAACTCTTCCTTACACTCATGTTGAGAGCAGTAAAAAAAATTAAAAGTAGGTTAGAATCCGTTTTGACTTGTGACAAATCTTGATTTGGTCTTAATTTATGTGGGTTGGAAAAGCAGGTGGTAAGGCACCTCCCACTCTGCCTCCTGGTCTCCTGGGGCACACCCTGAATACGTCTGGAGAGCAGGACATACCCATGAGCCAGATCACACCAATGGAAAATGTACTTAGAGGCTGAATAAAAACACCAAACCTCTTCTCTTCTCTTCTCTTCTCTTCTCTTCTCTTCTCTTCTCTTCTCTTCTCTTCTCTCTCCTCTCCGAACCTCTCCGAACCTCTCCTCTCTTCTCCTCTCTTCTCTTCTCTCTCGACACTTGACCAATCACNTCTCTTCTCTTCTCTTCTCTTCTCTTCTCTTCTCTTCTCTTCTCTTCTCTTCTCTTCTCTTCTCTCTCCTCTCCGAACCTCTCCGAACCTCTCCTCTCTTCTCCTCTCTTCTCTTCTCTCTCGACACTTGACCAATCACCTCCTCTTTCCGATGCTTTCCTTTTATGCAGATCTAGCTCACTTTCTTTTACTATTCTTATTTCAATCAATTTTAACTCTTAGGTGTATAGCACTTATTGGACTCCAGTTTTACCCTATGTCACTGAGATGCTCCTTGTCCTTACATGCCCTGAGCTAACTAGACATATTTTGAAACTTATTACTTTCCTAGACATTTTTCTCCTAAATCACTAAGAGTCTCCAGAGGAGAAAGACAAGCATCCTTCTATGTGTAGAAATGGCATAAAAAGATCAGTGGAAAATAATTTTATTATGGGGTCATAATTTCTGAGGGAGCTGTCGGCCTGAGTCAGACTCTCCTTCCCCCCCCATTAATCCCTTATTCCCAGCTCTTCAGAAAGGAGGGTCCCATTTTGCTTGGTAGGCTTCACCTCTGGTTTCTCTCAGGACTAGCTGTGAAGGTAAGATTGTATCTCGTATCCCATCCACATAGGGAAAAATCTGAACATCTGTGGGACTTGGCGCCGAGAGTGGCTATAAACAGAAGAGTACCTCCACACGCTGGTGAGCCATATCATTGCACACCATCAGAAGCTGGCAGGGAAGTAATGGAAAATGAGTTAAGTGTCGTTCTGCCTTTCCGTAGCTTGTCATTATGCTTTTTCGTCAGAGACATTAGGCAAGTCTAGGATTACTCAGCTGGTGCTTGATAATAACAGGGGCACACTGATCCTTTCTGATTTGTTGTCCTTATTGTTTAGGAAACTGAGAATGTGATGCACAGATGAGCATCTTGGAACATATCAAGTATATGCATCTCTTTGGACCATCAAATCTTTTTACATGTATTTGGAGCCTTTGAAAAGAAAGTGGAGAATATGACAACGAGCAGTCGAACAATGGATTCAGAGAGAAGCTGCTTGTGAAATGAATACAGATCTACATAAATGAAGAGGGGAACAATATGAAAGAACAAAACAAAAGAATCTACCACAGAAAGACAGTGTTGTGATTATGCTAATGAAAAGTATCGCAATTAGCTCTTACACTGGTCTTCTGATAGAAATTAAACCGAATCAAAATGGACCTCTCTCCTTCAGCACTACTGAAGTGAGGCATTTTTCTTGTACTGCGAAATTTTTTCAGGGTCACAATGTGAGGAAATCATAAACATAGATATAATCTCTTGCACTGTAACAAAGCTATGGAGTACAACCTGAAGTGAAATCTAAGCATATCTGGGGGTGAAAAAAAAACCTTTAAATATTAGGATTTTCTGTATTTTCTAACGTTTTCAGATCTTTCAACTTCATCTTCCCAAAATGTAGGATGAAGATATGCTTCTTTATGAAGCAGGAAACCCAAACAGATTCATACTTGTTCATATGACTCCGGGAGCTGGTGTTATCACAGAAAAAGTATATCATGGGACTCATAACAGCATTTGCAAAGCTTGGTCACACTGGGTCATGTGAAGTTGTGATCTGTCACACAACACAGATCAGCGGCTGTTGAATGCAGAGGAAGCTGTCTGGACGTCTGAATGATCAACTTTTTATTATAGTAAAAGGTTTTTAAAAGTTTGCAGTGGAATCTAAAGAAACCTAATGATTAGGTCAGCCTTTTTTTCTAAGAATATGCATTTGTGCCATGTGCTTAACTTAATCTACATTCCAACAATGCTTTGATGATGTATTAATTTTGCTCAATTGTCCATAAAATACACTTTTAAGTTGAGATGTTGATTTTTCTTGTGCATCACATTTTTTTGACATTATTATAAAGACCAGGAAGAAAATTTTTAAAAAGTACAGGTGGTAGCTAAGAATCTCACTATCAATGTGAAACTTGTGAAAAGTCGGTGTGTAATTGCCATTCAGGTTTTTTGGGCATTCTGCAGAGACTGTAAAGCATGCAGTAGTTTCTGGCAGATATCAGGTCGCCCTAATTCATTTTTATTTTGATTTGTGTCATCCCATCTTCCAGCCTAAAGAGCAGTTTAACCAGTGTATGCTCTTTGGGTGCCTTTATAAATAGCAAAATGCAGCAAGGTAGCACATGAATGATTGTGAAGCATGTCACAACCTCCGCAACAATTGTTAGCAGGGTATGTTGTAAAATTGATTGTGTGAACTTGCTGTCAAAGGAGATGTCTGCGTGTTCCTGCCTGACAGATGCAGATGGACCCTGAATTATAATGCAGGAATATGGAGGAGGTTGTGGGCTGTGGAGACAGACATTATTGTCTTTCAACAGCCTTCTGCCAAAATATTCTGAATTTACTAATAATTCTCTTCTACTAGGTGTTTGTAACTGGAAAAGGTGATCTGCACAAGTGCTGCACTCCTATTCCTATAGATTTCATAAAGCACAAAGTCCTAATGTTCGTCAAAGGTCCTGGATTTATTCATCTTCTTCTGACTTGCTCGGAGGGAAAATCCTCTCCCAGTGCTGTGGGGATATAGACACTTTGCTTTCTGGCTCCATTTCAGCAACTGGCTCTGTGCTCAACAGCTGATTTGCTTCTTCCTCCAGTGTTGTATCTTGTGCATGTTCATCACATGGTGTTGCTGACTTGTTTTTCTTGCTGTGTCTCCTGCTGAAGTAAATGCCTAGAGAATTGTTGCATTAAGGACTTTTGACATTGCTAGATAAGAAAAATAAATACTGATATCCAAATAAGAGGTACAAATTTTTTTTCTCCATGTTCAGTGCCTGGCAAGGATGTTGTCCACTGTGAGGCTTCACGTGCTTGGAGCTGAAAGGGTAGAAGAAATTTTTCACTCTTCAGCTGTGTGTCTCTCTATGGGCTTTGCAAGGGATGGTACAATGAATAGGACCCAGAGGCATTTCCATGCAAGGAACAGCTGAACATGTTTGGGCCTCCCAGGAAACAAAAAGCTGAGTTTGGATGAGGCAAATGCTGCCTGCATCACCAGCTCAAAGAGGAGACATTTGGCTCCAGACAGGCGGCACAGGTTAAAGTGACTAAAACATCCTGAAGTGCTATGGGAAGTTCTGCTCAGCAGCAGGGAGGCAATGGCAGCCGTGGCTGACCTATAAACAGGATGAGGGAGCAGCAGCAGCAAAGTGCAGAGACAGTCGCTGGCGCTACGCTGACAGGCAGACACATAAACAAAGGGAGGGAGGAAGCTCTGTTTATATCTGGAAAAGAAACCCCAAACTATAGGATGCAAATGATGGACGTACGTGGCTATAAATAGCTACAAAAGCATAATGGGACTTGAAAGGTTTAGTTGTGACATAAAGACTCCATGCAGAACGGACTACATAAACTCACTACTTTTTATTTAAGTGATGTGCTTTTTTTTCCTCCTCACATATTTAGTATTACCGATTGTTCTTCAACTGGGCTTTTTTTACAGGGAGGAGAAAATTCACATAAATCAAATAAAAACATTGTGTTCTTTTGTAGAAATGAAGCAGCTAAAAAAAGTTGGGAAGCTGCCAGACTCTTCAGTCAATTGTCTAAGAGACCCAGTCAGCAGTAGTTTTGTGTTTGGGTATGGAATAGTGTTTTATTAGATTCGTAGTAATACTTTGGAAGCCAAAGGGTAAGGACAACATAGCAATATTTTGTTGAGCTTTTAATTGTGTTCTCAGGGTTTGGGGATATTAATCAGAAGGCAAGTGAGAGTGTCATTCCTCATATATTATTCTGCCAGAGGAAATGTTGATGGGAAACAATCTGTATGCAACCACTTCAAGATGCAGATGAGTATTGTCTTTCTACCTACTACTTAGGTAGTTAGGGAGCTTCACCTTCAGCTTTTGCTGGACAATCAGATTCAGTTCAGTGGCTTCTTGTGCCGGTTGTGGTAGTTGAGAAGGTTTTGAACAATAATAGGTAGAGATACTTTTATTACAAGATTTTTTCTGCTGAACTTGAAGTGGTGATATAATGCTGCCAAAGTACGTATACTGAAAACATTTGTGGAAGTGGTCATTTGTTTCTTAGTGGAATTATTTGTGCTAGAAAAGAAGAATTGTATTTTAAAAACAAACAGTTACTTAGAATAAGATGCCTGCTGGCACTTTTTTACCAGATAACAGTTCTGTGACCTTTGAGGTCCTGCTATGGGCTACTATGCTCGTAGATTTTAACTTGCCATTTCCATTTGTAACACTCCAACTGCTTTCACAATGGCCTTTCTAAAAAAACTAACGAGTATTATTGTTTATACACACAACATAAAAACCTGTGTTTGATAGTTTCTGGTATTGTGTGCAGACATGAATAGATAAAGAACAAATGAAGTTTGTCTCTAAAAGTCGAGGAGAGGTAAAGCTCTTTATGCCCTCAAGTCACCTGCCCTAATAGATACTGCATAACAACTTCAGTTTCATTCAGGGTGGCACTGTAATTTCCATCTTGACTGTCAGACTCATTTCTTTCACAGCAAGGCATGCTGTGCTTTCTTTCTGCACTGTGCAACTTTCACAACTGAGTTTCTTTGCTAGAGTTCAGAGAGGAAATGTCAGAACCTCTGGAGCAATGTGCTTCTCCATCCTGTAAATGTCCCCAGTCTGTCAATTCTTTCTTTCATGGTTTCAGGATCAGGCTAGAAAGATGTAAGACTTTCACTGTTAGGTCTCTACAGGAGGTGTTTATACCCAAAAAATTAATGTTAAGTTAATGTTTTTTCTTTACCACTTTCTTCTCTCTGACTGAAGGGGAGTGTTTTACCCTGTCCTATTACCAGTTCTGTGCTCTGCAATGCAGTCACTGTTGTGTAAGTCAGCTGCTTGTTTGTGCTTAAGTGCTGTCTTGCTTATGGCATTCTAGGGATCAAGGCTTAGGCTGAGAAGTGGAAGACCACTGCCACAAGTAGCAGCATTCCCTACTAACCAAACACAGCTGGCAGAAGTGTTTACATGACATATAAGTTTATCCAAGACACCAACGGGCAGGTATTCCCCTGCTATGAAGTGCTGGAACTTTTCAGGGTGGTGCAGCAAGTCCTTGCTTGTGGCTTTTGGGACTTCTTGACCCAACTCAGTGTTGACCAAGTCCTTTTCTGAGGAGCTCACCTGTGCTGAGCATCTCTGAATGGCTCTGCCATATTTCTAAGTTTCCTACTTGAACAAGCCCATGTTTGGAGCACTAGGCTGACCACTGGCATTAAAATAATTTCTGTTGCTCTGCTATTGAAAGGAAGAATGCCGTTGAAATGCAGATGTAAGCTGTGGCATCTGCATCGTACTTAGAACTTATTTTACTTCCCTCTTTGTAATTTCATTTATTGCCTTAAGCTGTCTTAGAAAGCTAAAAATATGAGAAAAGAAAAAGTGGAAACAAAAAGCTGTGAAAATGAATTAAAATTTTCTCTTCTGTTTTTCTCAGATGGAGGAGTCAGTGGTTACGTGCTGCACTGCTTGGTGGATACGCGCCTGGCTATAGTAGGCTAAAAGGAAATCAAGGGTGGTGCTGCTAACATTCCACCCTCAACTCCCTATTCACCTCTCATCATCCACCCCTCGCATTTGAGCTCAATCGTTTTACCCACCCGCCTAGTTTCCATGTGAAATTGCGCTGATGGATGTCTGTCCCACAATATGCAGGGAGTCTTGAGCTGTTTTTGTCATTTTCAACTTTTTTTTTGAATTTCAAATGCTTCCCACTTGCAAAATCCTGATTTGGGTCAACATCCGGACTCCACCACGTATGTGCTATTCAAGGATCATGGTACATTGAAGTAAGAGGTTGATCATCAAAACTTTGTTGTGGTTCAGGGACATTAGTTACTTGGATTTTGGTGTAATTCTGTGTCTACCAGGAAGGAAAGGGCCAGAAAGGGAACCGATAATGATTTGAATGGAGTAGGACCTTGGGCAATTGTGCTCTGCGTGCCCTGCAAGCTCTGCACAGTCATTAACACTGATGAAGTATTAGAGACATGCCTGGTGCCAGATAGAGATCAGTCCTTCCAGGAACACTTGCCATATTTTTATGTCCTCTCATCTCCTACCTGTGTATTGGCAGAACTAGAGCAACGCGGTTGAACACCAGACTTCACACACCTTATCTAAGTTACCCTCTTCCAAAGGTCTATCATTTTCCCTTCTCAGTCCAAGCTTCCCTTTCCCTTTGTTTTGTCTTCTCCTTTCAGTTTCCCTCCTTTTCCTTCACTACTTTTCTCTATTGGAAATCTCCCTCATGCCAGGAGAGGCCAAAACTGAACTTATATCAACAGGGCATCTTGCAGGAGATAAGGACCAGGTTGCATTGAGAACTTTTATGGCACTCAGAGCATGGCCTGTTTTTACAACCGGCTGTCCAGAGAAGATGTTCAAGAGGATGTGTTCGGCAGCAGATCAGGGCATAGCAGCCAGGTGAGATTCCTGGTGCAGAGCTGGCCAAGGCTTCCTGCCTAGGGAAAGAAAAACAAGTTTTATTCTGGGCTTTAGAGGAGTCTTCAATTTTGACTGAATGTTTTCTGGTGTCAGGGCCTCACTTAAATGTTAGGAGAGGAGCTAGGCAGAGGTGACAGCATTAGCACGTTTATATCAGTGGTCAGAGCAAGCCTGGCTGCAGGATCTGGCCTCCGTTTCTTTCATCTGTCTACTGTGAACTTGCATTTCACCTTGCTTGCGCTGTCAGAGGCTGTCCCAGCTCCTAGGCTGTAGGTTTGTTTTCTTTCTTTCTGGTCTAATAATTATTCAACTGGTCTATGCAAAGTGGAATTTCTTCAGGCAGAGCTGCCCTTCTATATGTGCTTAGAGAGTTCACTGGACACATGTTGTCTTAGGTATATTCAGGCTGAGCAAAGACCCTAAATCTAAGTGCTGCTCAGATGGATCAGAGACCTCAGCTACTGATAGGGAGTTTAGGATGAGGACAAGGTCCTTGTGGGTTCCCTTTGAAAACACTTACCTGTTTGGTTTTTGCCCTATTACTACAATTCAGGGAGCCAGAGGATTGTTTACACACAGGTAGTCTTGGCCTTGTTTTGATTTACATATGTTTGGAGAATTTAACTGCTAGATGTGTAGCAAGTAGCTGGAAGAAACACTGGGGACTCAGATGTCTCCAAGCCCAGGGAGGGGGTCTTGAGGAGACAAGACAACAGACAGGCCCTTTTGTATTTTCCCTGCAGGGTGAAAGAAAAGTCGCATACTTCATCCCTTCACAGTTAACACAGAAAAACCGTCTCGCTAAACTGCACATCCTCCTATTTCTGAGGCAAAGCAGAAGAATATGAGAGAACAGGAACAATGGAAACTGCAACAAATGAATAAATTTTATTCTGACACAAGGCCTAGGCCTCAGAAGTGTTTACTCCATCCTTAAATCCCTCCACTTTCATCCTGGTCCTCTCCCATATTTTTTACCTAACAGAGCCCCAGCTGTATGGAGTAAGATAGAACAGCAACCTGCACACATAGAAATTCATCAAGTCCTGTCACACATCAGCTCTTTCTGCAGAATTGCCCGGTAATGTTTAATTGTCAAAAAACTCTTAACTGCAAAAGCATTGACTTAAGTGCACTTTCTTATTCTGACACAGAAACTTGGCCAAGTGCTTAATGCTCATAGCCATAGGAGGTTGTTTCTGTCACAGGAAGCATTTATAAACATGACAAATAATGAACCAAAGTATGTGACAGAAAAAAAAAAAGAAAGCAAACTGAAAGAAGCAAAATCATAATTTAGGAACTGTCAGAATGTTCAGTGAAGTTTTGGTTCAAACTTTAGTCTCTGTGTTAACAAAACCATAGTTCAAAATTTCCTTGCCATTTCTTTCTGTCAGAGTGTGAAGTGTTCATGATCCACCTGGCTCATGTATATTACAAACTTGGCACATCTCATTTTGTAAGAGTAAGCTTTCCTCAAAAACCTATTTTCTACTGCTTGCTGTAAATATAATGTTGTTAGCCAGTCTCCTCAGCCATAAAAACCTGTTCTTAATGTATGTTGAAACTATTAGGATAGAATAAGAAACCAGATGAGTTTTTTTTCTCAGAAGAGTTGAAGCTGAATTGAGGTGATTAATATTGCTGTTAGTCTCATTTTACCATAGATTTCGTGTCTCCTGACTCAACAAATATGAAAGACATCTAAAAATCTCTAGCACATGGCACTTCACAACTTCCAAATCTCCTGAACTGGGAGATTTTCTGCAGTGACCAAAGTAGTAGAGGGACATCACTGACTCCAGCAAATCTAACTGACATCAGTCACTTTATGCAAACTCAGTTACTTCATATAACTGCGCTAAAAAATTCACAACTAATTGGCTGCAACATTCTCTCTCCTTTGGCCAAAATGACATGATTTTTTTAAAATATGGTGTGCACGTTTTTCTATGTGACAGCAGAAAATTATACTCTGTCATTGTGATTATCGGTTGTCTGGCTTCTTTCTCTCACTTTTTATCCACAGTTTATTGTTTATTTTCAAAAGCCAAAGACAAACCCACAATGATCGTGTGAGACATGTCTTGCTGCAAAGAAGGCCAATGGTATCCTGAGCTGTGTTAGAAGGGGTGTTGCCAGCACAGCAGGGGAGGTGATCCTGCCACTCTACTCACCGCTGGTGGGTCCCTACTTGGAGTGCTGGGTCCAGTTCTGGGGTCCCCAGAACAGAAAAGACATCGACACGCCTGAGAGAGTCCAGTGAAGGGCTACAAAGATAATTGAGGAATGAGAGCGTCTCTCCTATGAGGAAAGGCTAGGAGAGCTGGGACTGTTCAGCCTAGAGAAGAGCAAGTTCAATGGGTCCTTAATATGATAGAGCTCAACGTATATTAGTACCTGAAGGAGGATGTAAAGAGGATGGAGCCAGGCTCTTTTTGGTGGTGACCAGTGACAGAACAAGAAGCAATGGGCAGAAATTGAACTACTGGAGATGTCATCTGAACATCAGGAAACATTTTTCTATTCTGAAGATGACTGAGCACTGGTACATATTGGCCAGAGAGATTGTGAAGTCTCCATCCTTGAAGACATTCAAAAGCCATTTGGACATGGTGTAACTGACTCTAGATGACCCTGCTTGAGCAGGGGGTTTGGACCAGATGACCTCCAGAGGTCCTTTCCAACCTCAGCCATTCTGTGTTTCTGCCTTCAGTAAGGCTTTAAGGAACCAATGAAGGAACAGAAACTGTATTTTCTGTCTTCAGTGAGATGCGCAAGCATGTATTAGGTAAGGATTCAAAAAATAATTACATTTGTCAACTGTCTGCATCAATACATGGGTACCAAGTTAAAAAAAAATCTTTTCCCTTCCCCTTCCCCTTCCCTTTTCCCTTTCCCTTTCCCCTTCCTTTTCCCTTTCCCTTTCCCTTCCCCTTCCCCTTCCCCTTTCCTCTTCCACCTCACTCCCTCTCTATCTTCCTCTCCTGTCTCACTCTCCCTTTCTCTCTATCTTTTTACATATATTGAGAAGAAACTTCCTGAAAAGTTTCCTGACACTCCATCAAACAAATCACAGGGAGAATCCACTGGCCTTCTTTTCCCTGTTTCACTGTGACCTGATATTCATCTCCTATCAGGCTGTACTGTCCCATGGAGACCACAGTTAACTTTGGCAGACTTTGTATCAGTGACTCAGTCTGCCCTGGCCCCAAATCAGATTAGAAACAGGAATGTCAGGCCCCTAAATTAGAAATGATAAAATGATGAAAATGAAGAGAGGAAAAGGGTTAAAAATATTTATTTTGGGTAGGAGTCAGAGAAGCCTCTGACCTTGACCTCTTTGCTTACTGGAGAGGACACTGTACTCAACCCAATTATGAGATACAGCTGAAATGCAATGGAAAAGTGATTCCAAATATCTGTTGCCAGGAAGCAGATGACACACTAAATTGCTCAGTAGATTGAGTACTTAATTCAGCGATTTCCTGCTGCAGGAGTTGCCAGCATACAGCCATTTTGTCTTTTTTGGCAAGGCGGCTGCTTTTGGACGGCTGTCTCCAGTAGTCTTTCCTACGCTTCCTGTTGTAGGAAGGCCTGTTTCCTGCCACGAGATTCCTGATTAGCCTCTGCACTATTTTTGTCTGCAAAATGCCTGTGTAGCAGGTTGCTTCTCTGCATTTGATACTGGTTTGTGGGAAGTGAGGCCAGATCACAGTCTGGCCACAATAGAGCATCCAAATCCTTTGAGAAATCTAAAAAAATGCTGTCTTCCCTTTCCCTTTCCCTTATGCCAACTGAAAAGAACTGATGCTTAATGTAGCATTCAGAGGTACAATGGAGATCCAAGTATTTATTTTTGTAGTGAAGTTTCACTCTGTTTGTTTCTTTTGATATTGGAAACCAGGGCCTATTAGCTGCATATTGTCTTTTTAAAAGCATCTCCCAAGGTTAGTTTTCTTCCTTTAATGTTCAGAGGATCTCCTGGTCCAGGTTCTCTGTACCTCTGTAGGGATAAAGATGTTTTCCATCTCCTACTCAGTATATTGTAGGCTTAAATTTTTGTTTCCGCTGGTGGTGTGTGTGTTATAAAGACCTGAGATAACTGGGAAGGTTTTGCAGCTACATGATTAACTTCTTTTGACATGGGAGTGTGTGCTCAATGTCAGATATTAAAAAGGAGTAAAAAACCTTTTACCCTTCTCCTTAAGCCACAATACTGACGTCCTGTTCTAGGTCTGAACAAATTACAAGATGGCATTGCTCAAGTCTCTGAGATATATCTACTACACAGTTACAAATGGCAAGAACTAAAAAGAGCTTTGTCCTGACTGCTAATGCTAACACAGACATAGGAGGGGAATCGTAAAAACAAAAATAATTTACTTTGAGATATTGTTTCATTCATACCTTTTGTTAATATACTTTATTCCCCCCATGTTGGAAAGTTTCATACATGGCTGGCCACAGGTGCCCCATTGCTACAGCTGACTGTAGGATAAAGGCCCTTGATTTCAAAGGCAGAGAAGACAGTTCAAGAGGGTTTTTTGTTTCTCTTATTGATTGCTCTTCAGCCTAGATCCTTCTTCTCTATGCAGTGATGCATGCCTGTTCCTTGCTCTTGACCTCATGTTTTCCATATTTTGGTGTGAGGACATAGAGGCTGACCTCATGACACTGGAGTTCATGTTGACTCGGCTTTACAATGTGAGAAAGAAAGGTATTCTTTCCCCTCAGTTGCAGCACAGGGCATTCTTTCTCTATGTTCCTTTCTTCTTCCAACCATTCACTTGTTTTTTTGGTTGGTTGCATAGAATCGTAGAATTGTTAAGGCTGGAAAACACCTTCAGGATCACTGGGTCCAGCCTCTGACCAAACACCACCATGCCAACTAAAGCATGGCAATAAATGCCATGTCCACTCATTTCTTGAGCACCTCCAGGGCCGGTGACTCCACCACCTCTCTGGACAGCCTGTTCCAATGCTTAACCACTCTTTCAGTGAAAAAATTCTTCCTGATGTCCAGTCTGAAACTCCTCTGAAAGAGCTCGAAGCAATTTCCTTGTCTCGTCACTGGTTGTCTGGGAGAAGAGGCCTGCCCCAAAGTGGCTACTACCTCCTTTCAGGCAGTTGTAGAGATTTGTAAGATCCCCTTGAGCTTCCTTTTTTTTCAGGTTGAACACCCCCAGCTCCCTCAGCCGCTCCTCATATGACATATTCTCTTGACCCTTCCCCATCTCTGTTGCCCTCCTCTGGACTTGCTCCATCAATGTCTTTCTTGTTGTGAGGGGCCCAGCTAGACACAGGATATGAGGTGTGGCCTCACCAGTGCTGAGTGCAGGGGGGCAATCATGGCCCTGGTCCTGCTGGCCACACTATTGCTGATACAGGCCAGGATGCCATTGGCCACCCGGGCACAGCTGGCTCATGTTCAGCTGCTGTTGACCAGCACTCCCATGTCCTTTTCCAAGGGGCAGCTTTCCAGCCACTCTTTCCCAGCCTGTAGCACTGCCTGAGGCTGTTGTGATCCAAGCGCAGGGCCTGGAACATGGCCTTGGCCATGGATCCAGCCTGTCCAGATCCCTCTGCACAGCCTTCCTGCCGTCCAGCAGATCAACACTCCTGGCCAACTTAGTGTTGTTTGCTAACTTAATGATGGTGCACTCAATCTCCTTGTCCAAATCATTGATAAAGATCCTCTTCTTGAGAATCCCAACCTCTTTTTCCTTTGCCATGCTTCATCTCCCTTCACTTTCCAGCTCAGATGATGGAAAAATACAATTCTTTTCTGGGTGCAAACTTACGTGAAAAAATTTTTAAGTTTCTTCTTCAAAAAAAATATGAGGAAATTAGCCCTAGAGGTTCTTATCTGGTATTTTAATAAATGAGAGGCTTAAGCAGAGGCCAGGAAATTTGAAGTTAAATTAAGACTGATCCAGACTGTTGTGTCTGTGGGAAATTGGTGCTGTTCTGTTGCCCTGGTGGAGCCCTGCCTTCATTTTAGCTTTCCTGAACCCTTTTATAATGTTGTCTGCAGCATTGCTATGACTTAGACATAGTTTTGTGGTTGTTTAAATTGAAATATTGGCTCTCGCATACCTTTGGTACTCCAACTTAACTCTGTCAGGAAAAGATTAGGTTGTATTTCAGCAGGGTCTGCTGTAGTCACAGCCTGAGAGCTCCTGTGGTTGTGTCAGGAGCACACAAACACGCACACACATCACCCACACTCAGGGATTTGTACTAACCGCCGGGCTGCAGCCTTGTGGCTTTTCTCCACAAGTCCAAGCCTGTTTCTGCTCCTGCATTTGCAGCTGTCTGAGGGCTGCATGACCTGGACTGCTAACAGCAGATGTTCTCAGCTGGTCTGTGATGATCATTTAGTGGAAAAATTTTGTCTTTGTAATGTAAATGAAATCCTTATACATTAGAGGATCTGAGTGTATATTCTTCTAGGATGAGGGTCCTTGCAAAAACAACTAAAATTGAATGCGGTAAAGGACTAAAAACTAAAAATTAAATGCAGTAAAAGACTCCAGGGAGTCAAAAGGTAAACAGCAACCTTCTTTGCCATATGTTGTAGCTACGAGGCCAATATACTACATAAGAAGAGTACAATAAGGCCTCTGCATTCATTCTGGCATTTGGAAGAGCAGACCCCAAAATGGGGTTCTAAGCTGTAAACTTTCAGATCAGCTGCAGAAGTCATCACTCCTTGAGTCTGATAGGTCAGAAACAGCTTTCCTAGTTTTTCAGCTCTGATGTTCTAAAATTCTGCTTTAATGCCAACATTGCTGAGGCAAAGGAGGTTGATCATGAAGCATCCTTTTTGCTGTGGTCCTAGTGTCTTGGACAGTCAGTTATTGACTGGTCACCAGACTCCCACCTGCCTTCTTGTATGACTCGCTCCCTGATTCCCATCCCCCTTCCCAGCCGTGCTTTGATGGTTGGTCAGAAATCCTGTAAAGTCTTTGTCCCTTCTCCCTCATCGACTCCAAAGGGACAGTACTCTATGGGCTTGGGAAATATGGGCATTGCTGTTGCAGGAGAGCAGCTGTCAGGGAATTTAGGGCATGTGCTGTTTTGAGTTACAAATGTGCCATTAGCACAGGTATATCAGGGTATACATTATTCCAGCAGGAGCTGCACATTGTCCAGTTGATCCATCCTATACTGTATGAAGAAGGTCTGGGTGAGATTACTGGCATTAGCACAGACATTTCTCTTTTAAACTGAACAACTGTCAGGAAGCTCAGAGGACTTCAGCAAAATCATTGATAAATAAAATCAGAATGAGATTAAACTGGGAGAATCTAAAACAACTAAAGATCGAAGGGCCATGATTACTTATCTGGCTCGGTAAAGGTGTATTATGAAGAAGGCAATTAATCTTACTTGCCAGAGAGGAAGGAGGTAACGGGGTAAAATTGCTGAAATGACTTAGTGAAATTGTGAAAGGAAAAATACAGCCTCCTGAGTCAGCTCTGAGTGCTCTTGCTTGGGAGTACAGTCCTATACTAAGCACCAATCAATATTTTCTGCTTGCTACCTTCGTATGCCTGTCTAATCTCTGCTGCTATCTTAGGTTTGGCTTCCATCTCCCCTCCTATCCGTCTCTATTAACGTCACCGGCATCCACCTGCAGCTATGTAAATGTTAGCTCTAGCAGCAGTGTGCTCTTTAGAGTAAACTACAAACTACCTGCCACCCAGCCAAAGCTGGCTCTGCAGAAAATATTAATCAGGAATACTTTAGGAATCATGGATTTGGTCTCCTGATTCAGGAAAATGGATCAGTGGCTGCTTCCTAAGTGACCCATGACAAGACAGTCTGATAAGAGTCATCTCTTCACCTACCTTTTGACCTTTCTTCTCGAGATACAGTTATATGGTTAAGTAGGGTGAGGTCAGTGTCACAGTGCAACGACAGGGGTTTCCACTTTTTTTGTTAAATGCAGGGCTCAAAGTTTCTGCCTCTTTCTCCACATGCCCCTCAGGACCACCAGTCTTGGAATCTCCTGCAGGTCTTCCTCTCCCTCTCCTTGCCTCCTTGGCACTCCCTTCCTCCTTCTGTACCCTGTGTTGCCTGAGAGCTCAGAGCTACTCTGTCCCTTGAACTTGTTATTTTGCCACAGCCCAGTCCAGACCTCTTGAAGAACAGAACGTGACATTTGTGCTCTGTTTTTGACGTTGGTCACTGTTACAGCCAAAGTATGTCTCAGCTTGGGTGTGAGCTTACCGCGCTGTGGCTACCTGGCACTAATTGTCCCGGTAGAAACGCACGCTGTAGATATGAAACAGTTGATTCTGCTTTCACTTAGGAGATATGTCGTGCACAGCTGTGGCTGGGGAAGAACTTGTGCACATGCTGGTGTTTTGGAGTAGCAAACAGGCAAAGGAATTGCAGCTGGTGATTTGATTGACACGGCTAAACAGGTAGGCATTTCTGTTTTCAATAATGAAATCCTGTGCAGTGTAAAGACAGTGTAAACTAATTTTCTGTGCTTCTGAGCACCAGTGACAACTGTATCTTTTCTGCTTCAGAGACAAACATATTCCGTGTATCTCCAGAGGCAGCATTTGTAACCAAATTATGAGACTTCTACTATTTAACAGTGATTTCTGGGCTTGAATTTTATAACCTCCGTGCTGGAACAAAACAAGTTAAAAAAATTCCAATATTTGTAACAAAATTAATAAAAACTATAATTCCTTCCATGAAAAAAAAAAACCACCAAAAAACAAACCAAACAACCTTATCAATATTTTAAAGAATAAATGCAAAACCAGAGCAAATCTTTTGATGAAAGTGCAAACTATGTCGTTTTAATCAGTATTTTCTGCTTGCTGCCTTCGCAGACTTGGTACCTGCCAATATCTCAAGCTTTGCTTGCATACACACTCTTATTCTTTCTCATTAACGTCACTAATCTCTACTTGAATTCCTTGCAAGCAGAAAGACAAAGTGTCAGTGTGCAGTGAGTGCAAAGAGTGCTTGTCACCACGGCTAAGTGTTAACGTAAATCAGCAGAGTTAATGTGTAAGCTTATCTGATGGCTTCAAATGTGAATGAAGCCCTAGCTGGAAATACCGCTGCAGATCAGCTTGCCCAATTCTTGCATATTGCCAAAACACAGAGGAAGCAAAGAATTTTCCCACTTGATGCTATTTTATTTTTTTTCAATGAAAGGTCAGATATGACCCACATTGCTTTCTCTCTCCCCAGCCTTCAGAGGCTGAGAAGCTCTGGCAGTCACAGCAGAAAGGACATTTCTTTAGGAAAAGTAAAGAGGAATAATTTCCTGGGATTTAATGGGCTGCCAAAAGACAGCAGAGCAACCTGGACTGTATGCATGCATGCTGGTAGATGGTGTAAGAGAGTTTATTTTTCCGTGCAGCCCGCTGGGCTTTGAGAGTGGGAACATTAGTTCTGAGAACTGACTTTAAGGGAGATGTATCACCCTTGATCACAATGTGATATGTTTCCTACTGACCTCAATGTCCAACTTTAGAGATCTAAAGGTAAATATTTGCATTTTTTTTATGTAATTATAAAGGTGGCAGAACCTCAAATTCACTTTTTCCTCAAGAAAAAGCATTAGTTATGGCAGAAATCACAGGTCCTTTAAAGGTAGGTTTCTGTTCAGAATGCCGTAATTCATAGTTAGGAACCCCCATTATTGATGGACCCGGTCAAGCATCCAGTGCTGGGAGGGAGGGGAGAGAGGAAATAATGCTGGCTCCAGGCAGCACAGATGTAGGGCAGTGACTGCTGAAGGGGCAGCTGCAGTGCCTGCCAAGCACTTTATGATAAATATGGGCCACGATGAAGACCTGGGCACCCAGGGTGGGTTGGGAACTTAGCGACACTCTTCAGCTCTGGCTTAAACAGATGGGAAACGGGTTTGGAAAAGCTCATCTTCAGGCAGGTGAGGACACCTGGCAGATCCAGGGCTGCTGACATCAAGCTGTCTTCCGGGGATGACGTCCAGTAGGGAGCTAGGAGAGGAGGTTGCCACACTGGACATGGCTCTGGCAGCTCTGGAGAGGATGCAGTGACCTCTGGGGCTGCCGGCAGCTGAGGGTGCTGAACATGAACAAAACCTCGATGTCTCAGACGGACTGTGGTGTGGGAAAGCTCCAGCAGGACAGGACCAGACCTAGGAAATGCAAGATCTTGCTGCCCAATTCTCTAGTTGTGACATAAGTAATAGTCAGTGTAGGCATGATTATAAAGTGGCATTTTTGAGAAGAATCCTGATGTATAAATCAGAAAATGAGATTCAAGTACTTTTGTTTTATACATACTTTTTCTCCCATGGTATTTGTTTATCACTGCTAGGTAGCTTATTATCACCAGGTTGCTGGTTGACACTGTCAAGTATTTAATCAAGTCAAAGCATAATTTCATCCTCTTTTTCTCTCTTACCTCCAAGCCCTGTAAAAAGTTACACAAAATTTAGAGATCAACATAATGAAAAGTGCAGGAAGCTCTCTGAGCTAATGTTGAATGGTAGCTGAGTTTTTTAGAAATCAGGAGAGATTGTATAGCTATTCACATCATTGACAGTCTCCAACTTTCACTAGACCTCTGAAAAAAAGATAGGTGCCCAGCATAACTTTTTTCCTGATTAGATGTAAATAAAAAGAATGGTCTTAGTGATAAGGAAAGTAAGTCTCCAGTGAGTAAATCTCAACAAGGATGTTGTTCTGTTTGTACCATTAACTTTTGTCATTTAGAGTTGTGCAACTAGTGCTGAGACACTGGCATTTGGATCTTGCATTGAAGCACTCATTCTCTCTTGCAAAACTTAGCTCACATTTAAAAGTGAATTTATTTCTTTCTAGTACTGCAATAAATCATCTTCCCCCAAACATCAATGAGCCAATGCTTTTTAAAGAGCTAAGAGAAATGTTTACGACAGATCAAACAAAGAAAATGCTTAAAGATCAGAAAGTGAAAACAGCTCATTTAAGAATTTATAGTGACATATTTTTTGTATTTTTCTTGTTTTGTCATGAATAATTGCTTACCCCCAAGGTGTGTGTGTGTTAGAAAGTTGTACGTTTATTTGGGGCCTTAGGGAAAAATACAAATCATTCAAAGGTCCTTTGGGAGCTCTTCCAGGCCAGATGGGAGAGGTGTCTTTCCAATTCCTTTAGTCATAGGGTAAAATCAAGTACTCTGAACCATGGCTAAATCAAACACAGACTTTAAACATTGTTTTAAAGCAGTCTGTGGTTTAAGACCACTAGCTGGACTTCACTCTGGAAGAGAGTAGAAGAGGAACGTGACACAGTCACCTGTCGGTCTCATCTCAAGGGGGACATCGAATTCCTCAAAAGCAAAGATGGTGCCACTTCTTCCCAGCTGCAATGCCAGATACCAGTTTAACAGGACGGTAAACAGCAGAGTCAAAGGCTTACCAGGACAAAATCTGGGCCATTCATGAAATGCAGATAAAGCCAGTGCCACATGATTTTGTTTCTTAGAGGAAGGCACTGCCACAAGGTATGTTCAGGTGAGCTTTTCATTGCCTGTAACTCTGCCCTGGTTATGTCACCCAAGCTGACAGGGAGCTTGAGCTGTTTTATTTTCAAACCACATCTCTGGGTACTAATTACATATTTTTTGCAAGCCATGGATTATATTTTAAACTCATATGACTTATGCTCTGTATGCAAGTCTCAGCACTTTGCCTGTGCCAGAGCTTCTCCTTCCTTGATCTGTCCAGGTTGCGACTCTCCACTTCCAAAGCAAATCGGGTTGGTGGGAGGAAATGAGCATTTCTATCTTTTAGTCAAGGAGGTGTTTCTGAGGAATATGGGTGTAATGCAATAGGAAAGTTGTTGGTTTGGCTTTTCTTTCTGTCCATGCAGTAGACTTGAGTCAATGCTGTGTTCCTCGAGCAGTGTAGTGTTCCACAATGTAGTGTAGACTTTGGGTATGGAATATTGAAAAGACACAAACATAGGCAGGGAAGTTAATTCTGGTGACATATGGATGAGACTTTCATACACACAGGGAATTTTACACATATGTGTATTTTCATTCAAGCAGATCCTATGAAACATAACAAAACCTCATATTACATGACACCACAGGTATCACGTCACTCTGATATCTAGCCAAAAGCAAGCAAAATCTTCTGCACGTCTCCTGAAATCCTAAGAGAACATTTTATTGTTCTAATCAAGCTACAAATTTGTACTTTAAAAGCTGCTATGTTGCGGTGAGCTGGGAAGGGGAGGTCAAAAAAGATATTAGACCATGATTTGGTCAAAGAAAAACCCCTTCTTGGTTTTCTGGAGAAAGCCTCGCCCACCTACTTATGCATATTCATGTACCCCTGCACGACTCATGCATATTCATGTACCCTGCAAGCTGTAACCAAATCCCTATGCCTGCCCCTCTCTCCCCATTGGTTGGTTTGTAACACCCGCCCTTTCCTCCCTCTCTCCCTATTGGCTGTTCTGTACACCCCGCCCCCTCAGTGGTCCCTTATAACCCCGTGCCAAGCGGAAGTCCTCCCTCTCGGTTCCTAGGTCGCCATGTGGATCCTCTCCTTTCCCGGGGGGTCTACGGAATAAAAGCAATGGCGGCCAGCCCGAGGGCCACCTCTCCACCTCTGGGGCGCCTTACCATCATTCGCAGGGAGGTGCAAGGCCCACTCAAGGCCATGAGTGGGTACAGCTGGCTAGCAGAGGTGCTGACCTCGCCCGAGACCCCGTGCAGGGGCTTTGAGGAACACGCAGCAGCTTGTCCCACTCAGCACCGGAACCTGCAGGCGCGATTTTAAACACTGCTACAGTATTGTTTTTGTCATTATTACAATGAGATAAATGTTCCAGCTTCTACCTTATTTCAATGGAATCAGTATGACACAAGGACAAGCACTGCTGGTTTTGTTGCCTCAGGACTAAGGTGACCACTCTCATCACAAAGTTTAGTCTGAATTTTTTCTGCTGCTGCTTGCAGCATCCTTTTTGCTGCCTATACAGGTATCAAAAATGAAAGAAGAGGGGCAAAGTATTAATTGCTTTCTGCACAGTTGGTAAGGAAGTACAAACAGCAAAAACATCTTTCCCAGACATCCTGCTAGATAATTGCCCACCCACTATGGCAGTCCTGCTTAAGGTCTTCCCTCCTACCCTTGTTGAATCAAAGAAACAGGACAGCGGGATGTATATTTCTAGTTACATTCAACACAGCATCATCTCTGCTACCAGTGAGAGCTAGAAAAACATGGGAAAACAACTTCTTCTCAGGCATTGGGCTCACACTGCAGGGCATGGGGTAAGCTGGAGGAAATGTATGTCTAGGACCTAGTGCCACTCCAGTTGATGGGAACAGCTTCGGAATTTTATCTGCATTGAGACTGCCTGCCTCATTGCGCTCAGCACACCACCATTAAACGAGGGGAGAAGCAGACCTATTCATACAGGAGGCAAATGATTCAAAACCCATCTGTATATTAACAGCTATGCAAGTGGCTGACTGAATGACCTGTCTGTGAAAAGTAGAGCTTTCTGTTTCTAGCTGCTCCTTATTCCCCATAAATAAAGTCTGAGACATCTTTGTCACTTCATTTATTACAGTTAGTCACCATAGTAACCAATAAAGTTCACACTGAATTCCATGGAACTGGTAAAACTTAAATGAAACAAAGAAACCAAGAAAACAAAGAGATCCTTTGGGTTCCAGATGCTTTACAGGTTCTGTGTGTTCGTAAAAGCAAAACAATCCCTTAACACTGAAGATAGTAGTTAAGGCCTTTATTTTAATTTTGACCCAATCTGGAACATACTCTGATTATTCTGGGGCTACCCACTTATTTTTCTTTGTTAATGAGTGTCCAGCAGTCTTACCTATGTGCAATAAACAGTGGTGGTAGGTGCAGTACAAAACCCAGGCATAGTTTCTGTCACAGGCCTTTTACAGCCTGAATTATAAAGGGAGGAGCAGGCATAGAAGCACAGTTGGAGAAACAAGTAACCACAACAACTATCCACATCTTGACAAATTCCTTTTATAGGCCATAGAGATTACAAAAAAGAGTTTTCAGGAGAATCCTGAAGAGGAAAGATTTGCACAAGTTTGTAGGGAGATTTCCAAGACACGGGAACAACTTTGGAAACACAGCTCCTAGTTGTCATAACCTGCTAGATATAGTTTTTGAAAGGAATAGTCATCAAGTCATAAGATCACTGTATCACAGAATCACTGAGGTGGGAAGTGTCTTCTTAAGGTCATCTAGTCTAAAACCCCTGTTCAAGCAGAGTCAGCGAGAGAGATTTTCTCAGGATGATGCCCAGGTGGGTTTTGAATATCTCCGGGAATGCAGCCTCCACAACCTCTCTAGGCAACCTGTTACAGACTCAGAATAAGAAAGTATTTTTATAATATTTGAATGAATTTTCTTGTATTTCATTATGTTTCCATTGTCTCTTTTCCTATCACTTGTTAGTGCTGAGAAGAGTCTGAGAAGATGAGTGCTGGTCTGTGAAATGCTACAAAGATAAAAGAACCTGTCTCTATTTCTATGTTAGAGGAAAAGAAGAAAGGTGAAACATATCTCAGATGAACAGAGGTCATAGGAGAGCAAGCTGTATGAATAGAAATGAGTGGAACAAGTAATACTTGTCCATGGCAGAACTAAGGATTCTAATGCGGGATGTGAGAACTACCGAGATGTGAGAACTCAGAGGAAGATGTTAGCTATGAGAATACACTGAAAGAATATCCCTTAGAAAGCAGTCTGGACCACATGGCAAAAAGGCATGTCAGCTTTTGATCCATCTGATATAAATCAAGTTGTGAATGAACTTGCCTATTCTTCTACTGTGAAATCCACTACATAAATTGAAGATGGATGTTTGGATCCAGCTACATGATCTGACATGGTAGAGCTGCAGGATCTCTGACACGCAGCATTGTCTTGTTCACTGACCGCTCACTGTCCAAGTCACTTTGGCTTGCTCTTTCCAGCTTGCCAGTGAATTTTTGCACTGCCTCATGCATCAAACACAGCCTGTGAGCATTTTGTAGGAAGGCAGGTGCCTTCAGGTTACTTCCTTCCTATCCTGGGATATGTCTCAGCTTCACACAGTATCCTTAAACATCTTGAACACCTGGGACTGTTAAAATATGAGATTTTTTTAAGATTAAATTAGTATCAAGACTATTTATATATATGTATATGTATGTGCATGTCTGAGTATTTGTAAATATATGCATACATGGTGATGACTGTAACAATGTATTACACATTAAAATAACTTTTACATATTGAAATAGATTTTTTAGATATTCTTATCTTGATATTTGCAAAACTCATTAGGCTCTTTTGACATAATTTCTTTATTATCCTCTCTCCCAAGTTGCTTTTAAGTGCAACCTGTTTTCTCTCTACACTGTTTTAGCTGATTTATTAGAACTCATCTTCTTTTCCCTGGAAGTTGCTGATCAAGAGCTAAAGCACTAAAAGAAGTGAAGGTGAGAGCGTCTCCTCAACAGAGGATTTCATTCATTTGCTTTAAGTGATCTTTTAACTGCAGTCAACTTTCCGTGTTTGGATTAACTTTGTTATGGAGAGGGAAGGGAAGGGAAGGGAAGGGAAGGGAAGGGAAGGGAAGGGAAGGATGTGCTAAAGAGGCCCCTGAATTAGACCATGTATTAGGCCATCACACAGGTTTTTTCCTGGTTTCCACGAGCAGAATCACTGTTACATTTTCAAACTCTCTGTTAGCTGCTGAGCAGCTTGTCTGCTGACTCAGATGCAATGGCACAGCCCTGTCTGATGAGCTGCTCTGCTCAGTCTGATCTGCTCAATGCTCACATGACCTCTGGCAAGTTATCGAGGTGGTCTTCCTGTAACCAGAATTTGAAGAGAAATGTATCCAGGGCTGCAGATCTTCCTAAGCAATACTTCCAGCATGAGTTTCAACATCACCAGAGGAATGGTGAAAGCAAGCAAAGAAACAGATAACCCACCTAAAATTCAGCATAAACTGTCAGAGCAGAAAAAGAAGTTAGGTCCACTAATCTCTAGTGTAGTGGGTGCGTAGCTGAGTTATACTGCATTGAATGAGATTTTTTTCCTATTGCCATTTCATAAAACTCTGTTTTGACTGTTGTGAAAAGTAGTTTAAGTGCAGTAGCCTCTTTTTTTTCTTTCCAATAAAAATATCACTGTTTATATTGTTCCCTGTACCCACAGAAAACTCTAGCCCACAGACAGCCTCTATATTTCATTTAAAATAAGGAAAATGACTTTTGCTTTCGTGGTTCTCCACATGTCTTCTCCAAAGATGATGGAATTACATATATTCATGAAGGGCAAGAAAAATGACTATTTGTTATAGAAAGAAAAGTGAGGGTTTTTTCCTGCTAAGAAATAAAATACTGATCTATTTTTGTTTTTATTCTTCAGTCTTTAAAGAAAAAAAATAGCTAAGCTGATTTAAATTAAATTTTACAAAGCATATGCTCCTGGGCAGAAATCTTATAAATCCACTTTCAGCCCAAAGCACATTTTTATGGTTGAGTTATAATAAACCACACAGAACAGGGATTCCACTTGAATTGCTTACAGAATATAGTAGCATGAAAGGTATTATTGTTATAAAGCTTCACAGTAATGTTTGAATTTAGTTGACAGAACCAGCAGGGCCATTTTTATTCAGTTTGACCTCTCATCATAAGAAACTACTAGAATCTCATGCCACAGAGAATAAAACACAGCCAAAAATTCAAAGCAGAAAAATGATTAAAATAATAAAGTGGAGGCTAGGTTGTCCCAACACTATAATACATTTGATGCATGAAAGCTGCTATTCTGAGTGTTTTGGCACTGCAAAAAAATGAAAAAAATCAAAGCATTTGTGAAGTAAGTTACCATTCATCAACATTTAAAAGCCAATGTGATCTGCAATGGACATGGCTTTATTACAAACTTAATTTATCAGATACCTGTTAGCTTACAGTGAAGCTCAGCTTGCAAAATGGGGTAATCTGGCTGGAGGTTAGATAACATAATGTTGTGTGGCAATGCAGACATATAGGTGACAGGGAGTGTTTGAAAAAATAATAAACAGGAGAGAAGGCTGGGCATTATATGATGATTATGCAAAGTGCATATTAAAGGACTAATTATAGTTGTTCCCTATTGGAATGAAATGTTTACATAAAAATTTCCCCATATGGATGCCTCTGTGCCCTTTAGGTAGACTGCCAGGTTATTTAATGACCTAATTGCTCTCGTATCAAATTCAAGGTATAGTCTTCATTTCATGCAAGAGAAATATGCAGGCTATTAAAATTGGAAAATTTTTTCTGCGTTATCTAATGGAAGCATCTTATTCTGGCTCTTGGGAGGGGGCTAGGGTCACTCAGGAAAAGGTGTCAGAGGGAAAATGCAGACCATGTGGCTGCATCCAATAATCCCCTATGCCTGCTATTCTCCAAATTAGAAACAGTGCAACTGGTACAGCTCCAAGTATCAACAGCAGCAGCTTGAACATAAAAGGCTTGTCTTGCATCTCAAATATAGCAAATCTCTGCTTTGGTCTCAGTAGAAAAGATAAGACAGAGCTAACTTTTCTTCTATAATCGTTGCTACATGCAAAGCAGAGCATTGAAGTTGGGTGAAATTCACCCTGAGCAATGCCTCATACCTTCCAGAAGATAAAGACTTTGTGATGGCAATTAATTTTAGCAAAGGAAATATGCTTGTGGTAGCTCACGAACAGGGTTGGAAATAAAAGACAAGAAAGAAAGGGATGCATGGAGAAGTGTTCTTTTGTGGACACAATGGCAGCTTTTAGTAGAAAGTCAGATTCCGCCTCACTGATGTGATATGAAATAGGAAAGAGACAGCAAGTTTGAAGGTGGAACGGGAATGATAATTTGATCACAAGGAAATGAAGGGGCATCTCCTTGCTTCATGTCTGAAGAACCTTTCAAACTGCCAGGAAAATGAAGAAGGCACAAGAGATGGGCAAATAAGTCTTAGGATAGATGTACCAAGGTCATGTCCTTAACTGAGAACCAAAAGGGGTCATGGGATCAAAGTGTTCTCAAACCAAAAATGCATGATGTGAGACAGGAAGGGGCTGTCAGTCATGTATGCCTCTGTGATAAACTCTTTGAACAACTTCCTTCTGTTCTTTGAAATAATTCTGAAGTATCATGCCATAGTAAGGGTTAAATAACACAGTGGTGATTCAGGAGGTCTGCTTGACTATATCTCTTCTGCTAATAAGTCAATAAACCTGCACAATGAATAATAGTGAAAGAAGAGGATGGCTGGGGCCTGCAGGATGAAATCCTTATCCTTCATTAGGGGAAGAGCTAGCCAGTTTTGTTTTCCTGGTCACTGAACCAGAGAAAACTGATGGCGGCGACTTTAACTGCTCATGGGTGACGATTTAAAACTTCCTCCAACAAGCATGATAGCTCTCAGTCCTTGTCATCAGCACTTATCATAAAATCATAGAATCAAAGACTGTTTTGGGTTGAAAGGGGTCTTCTTTAGAGGTCATCTAGTTCCAAACCCCTTGCCATGGGCAGGTACACCTTCCACTAGACTGGGTCGCCCAAAGTGCCATCCAGCCTGGCCATGGGCACTTCTGGGCATGGGGCATCCACAACTTCTCTATGAAACCTGTTCCAGTGCTTCACCAAGAAAAAGTCTACTCTCCTGAAGGCCAGGATTGGGAGCTTGCTATGCAACCTCCTCCCTGTCCTAAGGATTTTGAACTTCAGCAATTCATGGTCACTGCAGCCAAGGCTGCTCTTGAACTTCATGTTCCCCACCAGTCTCTTCTTGTTGGTGAGTACAAGATCCAGCGTAGCACCTCTCCTTGCTGGTTCTTCTGCCACTTGCAGAAGGAATTATCATCAATGCAGGAAGTCCTGGGCTGCTTATGCCCTGTTGTGTTGTCCCTCCAACAGATACTGGGGTGGTTGAAGCTCTCCATGAGCACCAGGGCATGTGAATGTGAGGCCACTCCTGTGTGTCTCTAGAGGGCCGCATTCGCTTGGTCTTTCTGGTCAGGTGACATGCAGCAGACCCCCATATGTCACCTGTCCCTGCCCTCCCTCTAATCCTGACCCATAAACTCTCAGTCAGATCCTCATCCCTCCTCAGGGGGAGCTCCACGCTGTCATAGAGGGCACCCCTACCTCCTCATCTCCCCTCCCTGTCGTTCCGAAAGAGCCTGTATCCCTCCATTCCAACAGCCCAGTCACAGAAGTTGTCTGACCACATCTCCATGATGCCAGTAGTTCCCAGCCCTGCAGGCGTGCACGTGTGTCTAATTCCTCCTGTTTATTCTCCATGCTTGCCTTTGCATAGAGGCATTTAAATTTGGCCCCCAATGAAGTTGACTCACAGGCCAGAGTGGCTGGGAGTCCTCTGTGCTGCTCTTCAGATGCTCTCCTGCCGACCTGTTTGGCTCTTTTGAGGGAATTCTTGGCACTACAGATATTCATAATTCATATGGAAGGATTTCAGGTTCTTACCATCTCATTTAAATTTCTTTATTGCTTTAATTTATATTTTTTTGTCCAGCTCTCAGAAAAAGAGAAGACAAAGTACCTCTGTAGAATAATGCATTATTCTTTTTAGCTAACTGGGTTTTTCTGAAAGTGAATTTGACCACCTTAGAGGTATTGTTGGCTGTGTCAAGCACAAGAATAAATCCAGGGCTTGGCTTTAGTTAATAATATGTGCAGCTACACTAAGTTATTCAAGTTATTCAGACATTCTCAACATGCATTATTACCCTCAGAATCATCAACAGACTTCTTTGATAATTTCTAATACTCCTAATTCTATTTAGGAATTGCTAGGAAAATACTATATAGGTAAAAAATTTTCATTTTTGGTATTGACAGATGGAGATAGGATTTTTAATGTGTTCTGGGCTTTCAACATGTTTCTTTTATTCAATACATGTATTAAAATTAAAATTAGAATTTGCTCTTTCTCCTTTCTGCCTCCTTCAGATAGATGCCAAATGAATTTGTAAACTCTGGGGAAAATGACACCTCTATGCATCACATACTTTTCTCTAACAAGCTTTCCTATGTTTTTGGGATGAATGTGGCGGCTGAGGTGAAGCATGTGTACAAGAACAATAAGGTCCCAGTCACAGTCTAGGTCCTGTTCTCAGACCCTTTCAAAGCTGCTTCCTTGCTGTCCCAAGAACAGGATAAAGAGGCAGCAGTACACAGTGGGAGATCAACTTTCGGAGATGTGGACGTAAGTTGGCAGGTGAAAAGCAATCATCTGTGCACTCACTCCTGCTCTTTGCTGGGGCTCTGCATGGTCAAAGCTGGTTCAGAGAGTACTGCAGGCTGGCAGAAAGCACCAGCTGCATCCTGGGAGTCTCTGCAAAACCCTGGGAATGGGTTTCCCAGACTCCTTGGCACAGCAGCTTTTTCATGTGTGCTCTCCAAGCCTAAAGTGCAAAACCCTTAGGTACCTTGTGCTTCTGAATGGTCCTAGTGTCCATCCTCTGACTCTGGGGGAAACCTCTGTGATGAATCTGTACATTCATAAAGCTTTTTGCAATGCTTTCAGGAAGTACCGGGATAATCTTCTGTGCTTAAAGGCAGAGACTCAGTGAATGGTTGTCTGAAAAACAAGCCTTTTAAACCCCTGAGCTACCGCTGCAGATAACTAAAACATACTTACAGCCATTTTTCCTTATTATGGGAATATTTGAATACTTTGCAGAAGGATATTATTGAGAATATGCCATAATCTGAGTGCATTTTAATGCAATGAAAAGCTTTAAACAATCTACAGACTGCTTCACAATTTTCTTGAATAGAAGTAAAGAAGACCATTATAGTCCCAGGGAGACAAAAACATACACCTGCTTGCTTCACTGGTGGTTGTTGGGGGTTTTTTAATTTTAATTTTTTTTTTTAAATTCACTAATTAAAAGAAGAGAAGCTTTTTCTGTCTTTTCAGATGTTTCTCATGTTTTGCATTGTGTGCATTTAGGAATGGGAACTCCTTGCACCCACTGACCAACAGGCTGTCTGGGAGTCTGTATTCAAAGCAGAACCCTCAAAAAAGCTGAGCTGACCCATGTCCAGTCTGCTCTGTGAGTGTGATTTAGATTGCAAACATTTCCACCATTCCCAGTACAAGAAACTATGGAGCATGTATACACAGTCACTGAACCTATCTTTGCTGTCTCTCAGTCTCTTCTCTGTATACATCCCTTCTTGTCTCAGGGAATCATATTCATTGATATATGGTTTAGTGGGCATGACAGTATTTGGTTGAAGGTCAGACTTGATGATGTTGAAGGTCTTTTCCAACCTTAATGATTCTATGATTCTATGAAACAGGGAAAGCCTCTCCTCAACAGTCATTTAATTTCCATCTCTTCCACCAACAAAGCACTGCAAAGTCATGGTACAGCAAATTAATATCTAGGCACTCTTTCTCCATCGACAAGCCTAAGTGAAATTGTGATAGCAAGGCAATGTTATACCTTGTGCAGGTGCTGGTGATGCAATGTAGAGAACCAGTACTGGCCACAAAAAATAGCCGAGTTTAACTTTTCAGCTTGAATATCTGATGAATAATGAGTCTTTTCTTTGGCACTTGCAGGCTCAGTGTCCTCTGCAGCTCGCATAATGGCCTTCCTCCTCCCCCTCGCTGCCTGGCTGCGGCAGGAGGAGAATTGGTAACACTAATCTTTGAATCTCTGTTAATTAGTAACCAGTTTCATGTCACAGGAATCAAATGTCTTTAAGAAACTCTCAAGAGAAATGAATATGACCCCTGTGTACTTGGAGACCCATTCTGTGCATGAAAGGCCCTGCGGGCGCTGCCAGGCATGTGGCTGCCAGCAGCCAAGAGTCACATCGAACCACTGTGAAAAGAAGGAAGGAGAAGGAGGCAAAGGAAAAAAAGACATATTACAAATAGACTGTCACAAAAATATTGTTTCCCTGTCTGTAAAAAAGGATTGTGGAATGAAGCTGGTCTAGAAGGAAGGCCCCGAGGCTTATTCATTAGATGGGTTTTGGCACAGAAATCCTGGCCCAGGTACAAGAACATCCAAACCCTTCCGTGAAAGAAGCGCCAGCCTGGGGCAGGCGCTGCCCCCACATAACTGCTTGTCAGCAATGTCTTCATGGTTTCCTGGGCAAATGGTCTCCCCCTGACCCTCAGGATGGGGCCTTTTCCTTTGCTCTGGCCCCACAGAGCTGCAGATACATGAAGTCACCTTTCCTCTTGACTCCTAGGCAATCTGGTAACAGTCTGCCCCTTAAGAAACCAGAAACTTGCAAGCTCTGAACATATATCTGAAACAAATTACCTGGCTTTTGTGTTTTACAGAACAAATCCTCATCGTAATTTCCATCTTGCAGGAAGTATTGCTATTCCTTTCAATTGTAACTTGAAGCACCTGAAAGAGAACATTGGAATTCCCAAGGAGACAGAAATTTTGAACTTATTCAACTTTGTGGTTCATGCTTCAGCTTCTGCAGCAACTGAGGCAGAGAAACTGCAGAGAATAATAACCTTTGTCATTGCACATTTCATTCATACCAGAAGAACTTTGTTATGTGCAGTGACTGAAAGAAAAAAAAATTGTAAGTAAAGAGCAGGTGACCAAGCAGCTAATGACATTACCGTGATGCATGCAAGAGATGGATCTATATTAAATTTACTATGTTGTCATTACCTCTGGCATTGCTTCATCTCTTCTGATTGCTGGTCTTTGCAACTTTAACATTTTAACTTGGGCATACTTTTTGCTTTTTGAACAGCTATTTGAAAGCACATTTTATGATCCAAAGGAATTTTAAGCCATCCCATTATGATACAAAGAAAACGGGAGACAAAAGTAGGGGCATAACAACGCATGCCTCTAAATTAAGGCCTGCATTTGTGTTAAGTACTGCTCAAGAGTTTGTATTCAGAACTCATGGTTGTGATTTTCATGGTGGAAAAATTATTGGAAAAAACCCAGTGGTAACTAGTGGAGTAGCACCTAAATTGCAAAGGGGAAAAAAATCTCTTATCCTGAAGTTTCCAGATGGCAACAAGATTGCTGGTGTCAGGATGAAAGGATGGTACAGTCTTCAGCACATGAAGAGCTCAGCACATTACTATGCTGAGCCTAAACACAAAACAGACTGGTTTCATGAAGGAATTCTGAAATAGGGAACATCTTCATTGTTTTGCAAAATCAAGTAAATATGCAATATATAACTTTATATCCAATATAGCCTGACTAAAAGAAAATGTTCTTTTGAGAGACAATGTGAGACTTCTGAGATGTATCATAGATAAATTGGTTTCAACTGCCTGGTATGAGTTTACTGCTGTTTTTGTATTCATCTAAGCATGACTTTTGTGTTCAGTGGAAAGGGGGAGTGTTAATTATTTACGCTACTATAAATCTTTAATTGCTGTGGTGTCTGTAGTCCCTTTATCATTCAGAGCAGTGGAATAGCTCTTGCTATGGTAGACATAAAATGGGATGTGACTGAAATGAAAGCTGTTCATCACTGGCTTGTATGGGAGTAATCTTGGTTTAGTGGGCCTATGACACCTTCAGTGACAAGCAGTCACTTTGTAAGCAAGCAGGGCATGTGCTCAGACTATTTACAGTACACTAAAATCATACATCCTGAATATGGATGTACTGTCCTTGTGCATGATTTACAGTGTGTCCCCTAGTAGCTGCAAAGACACATCTCACACCCCATGAAGACCCTAAGACCAGGCAGTAACATCATTCAAGCAATCTCTCCAGGTTCAGTGAAACTCTCTGTGCACACAGTGTCAGGCCCATAAGTGACTGCCTTGCTGCGCCAGGGCACGTCTTGGTGTTTGGGGATTTTTCAGCCCTATTTTGTATAACAGTCAGATATCACCACTTTTATTATAAGAAATGGAAAGTGAGATGAAAATAACAGGCGAAAAAGGGTAGCAAGCTATTTGACTCGGCTTTTATTTTGCAACTCTAAATGCACGGCCTAGCCGGGGGCCGGCATAATTAATGCAGCCTATAGCTAAAGATAATCAGGGAAGCAAAGAGGGAACACAGTATTTTCATACTCTCATTTATACTAAGTTGTTGGCCCTGTCAGTGTGAAATTAGATCTGTCATATCCCAGGTGGTTCTCTCCTGTCCTGTGTTACCCTTTTTCTCACCACTTCACAATAATTCTTCTGTCTTGTTCTTCCAGTATTTTGCTATTTATTAAGGATAACCTCCCCTTCTTCAGAGTAGGGCCTCTTCTCAGATCAGCCTTAGCTTCTTTCATCTTTTTGTGAACAAAAAGACTGTGTGGAGCCTCCTTCTTGGGCATAAGCATTTCTCTGACTCAGAACCACTTTAACATGGCCTTTGGCTCTGGACAAGAGAGCCATAACTATTACAGAAATTGCTTTTCTTTTCTACAACAGACTTCTGGTGACCCATGAGACAACTTTTGCCTATATGCCAGAAACACCTCCAGACCTAGCATTTTTATTTTCTTTGGAAAGAAAATATTATGTTTTCTAGCTTAGACTGTGATACTGTGACAATTCGGGCTGTGTTAGTGTGATTTATCCTCAGACAGTGAGAATATATGAAACTGTATAAAACTAGCAACTGTTCTTTATGGGCACTCAGGCATTCTACATTTTTCCTTTTTTTCCTTTTTCTTCAAAATGATAACGATGTGCTGGAATAGACTAGGGGATGGCTGCAAGTGCCAGGAGGTCCCTGAGACTACCCTAGGGAAAGGCTCTGAGGAAGCACCTCATGTACCAGATGCCTGCCCTGCCCTAGGAAGCAGGAACAATCACTGATGTGTTCAGCTTCCTTCCAAACTTTTTTTCTGTTAGTTGAATCTGTACATCGCCTTCTCTCCTCTGTTCTGGGACTTAGAATTGAAGATGAATTCCCGGACTGGGACATGAAGGAGACAGCTGTCATTGATCAGCAGCTGAACCTTGAGGTTGTACCTGACATGCAAACTGTGGTGGCTTTGAGGCATCCATCAAATTGAGTCCATCACTCTCAGGTACACTTTCTTGTGGCACTGCTGGCTTGGCTTAGTTTAAATATAAAATAGTGTAAAAGCAGATTTTTAATGGTTTACGAGTGGAGCCATTAACTGACCCAAAATTTGTGGCAGACACAGGACACTGTTATCTCACTTCATTGAAGTGCATGAACTTTGATAAACTTGGGTTGAGTTTTTATTTAACCACTGTCCTGGTTTTGGCCTGGACAGAGTTAATTTTTTGCAGTGGCCAGGACCCAGAGGTTGTTCTATACCACCTCATGTCATTGCTTGGGGTAGGGAAAAGGGACCCCTCCTCTGTTCTGGAGAGGAGGGGTTCTGGTCCAGTCAAGTAAACGTGGCAGAAAGAGTTGTCTGATGTTGTCTGTTGTTGGGGCAGAGGGAGTTCCATGTGAATCGTTTCTTTCTTGTACCCTCTGTCATTGGTATTGCTGCTGTTGCTGTTCACTGTCTTATCTAGGTTCTGTTTCCAGTAAATGGTTGCTGTCTCAGCCCAGGATCTTTGCCTTTTGTGCCCCCAATTCTCCTCTCCATCCCACTGCAGAGGAGAGTGGGAGGGGAAATCAGGGGAGCAAGAGAGCAGCACATGGTTTGGAGAGTCTCGGTGGGGGCACTGATGGCAGTACCATTCCTAAACCGAGACAGCCACTCATTTGTAGTGTACTTATTTATAACACCCCGTAGGATTGAAGTGCCATATCACTTTCAGGAGGTCTTTTGGCTGTCATCAGCAGATCATCTGTCTTTATGGTTAGGGAAAGATTTTTAAAATCCTGCACTGCATAAATAAGAGTTTGTTTCACAGAGTGTAAGAGAAGAAGTATCTCTAGGGAAGATCTCATAACTTCTTTAACAGTTTCTCTAAACTAGCCTGCTTTTTGCCTTCATTCTCCAGCGATCCTTCGTGATTCAATATTGCAGAAGAGTGGTTCCTTATTATTGCTGTAAATATCACACTTGAAATTATAATGGGAAAAGCTTCTTCGAGACCTTGAGAAAGAAAACTGAACATGTTTACTTAGGAAAATGGACATGCATTTGAATGGCTAATTAGATGAATATTCATATGTTTTCTTCAGCTTTGCTCATAAATATGTAATGCTCTATTTGCTAAAGATGTAATGCATCTGTTTGCTCTCTTTGCTGTATTATATCAGTTTGTCAAGCTGGCTTCCTGAACATCCCTTATGTTTCCACAGGAATGCAGACAAAGAGTACATTTCAATTTTGACCTTGGTTTTGTGACTGAAACAGAAATAGAAGACACACAAATAATCACCAAACTTATCAACACTGTAAATTTTGAGTGAAAAGGGGAACGCTGTTCTACAGGGCAGGATCCAGTTCCTTTTGCTGGGAGATTGAACAGAGCATTTCCTGGTTCGTTCCTGGCCAAAGTGAGCGCAGTAGGAGCACTGGTCTTGCATCTTATGTGAATGAGTTCGGCTGAAAGCCAAATTTGTTCCTCACGGTGGTTGTATTGTGCTCATTCACAGCACTGAAAGGACCCCTGCTTTTAGGGCTTTTTGTGCGTATGTTGGAGACATTTGTTTCTTTCAGTACCTAGACAATGTTATGCAATATCACATCAGCCTATGCAACGTGGTGCAACATTGTGTAAGGCTATTACATTTGCCCCTTGGCATGACAGAAAATAAAAATGGGATTTAAATTGTTCCCTTCATACTTGAAATATCCCAAGGCGTATTTTTGAACTAAAATTCTAAATTATATGAAGGAAAGCTGAGTGAGTATTAGGTAACCAGCGACATCTTGGAGATAGCAACAGAGAGAAAGGCTTTTGCTTTCTTTACAAACGGAGCATTTGTGGGCCAAAGGAGATCTGTTGTGTTTGAAAGCTCCTCATGGACCTGACAATATGATTTCTTTGAAGTTCATCGTGCTATTTTGCACTATTACAATAGGAGTGGAAGTTATGGTCAGATCTGTGTATTTTTAGATATATTCAATTCAATACACAGCAATTATTTGGATTCTGATGAAATATTAATGCGTTGTGTATGTATTACTTTCATAATTTGATGTTATATATTATATTTGAGAGCTATGAGTCATTTTTAGATTAAATTTATTTATAACATCTTAGTCATAAGGCATAGTGCAATTATGCCAAGGAAATGAGGTAAATAGGAAGATTAAGTACTAACCAGCTCGATAAAGTCAAATTCAGATTTTGAAGGTTCAATTCCTATCACCTCTGTCTCTCCAAATATTTCAGAGTAAAATTTCTGCAGTAAGAACTGAGATCCATGAGATATAAAATTCAGCAGATCTTTCCCCCTGTGTTTCTTCTGTACTCTTTCTCTGGTGTTTTGGATGAATGTTTAAGTCTTTTCCTGGTGTCTAGGCACCTGGCTCTAAGTGGCCCTGCCTGAGTGATGGTTGGACAAGATGACCTCCAGAATTCCCTTCCAACCCCAGCCATTCTGTAATTCCATGAATAATCTGGATGTGTTTATTCTTCTTGCCAATGATTTTCAAAAAGCTTCTACCCCATTACTATTTCAGAAATGTTGCTGCAGCTGTCAGCCTTGACTAAAGCTGGAGAACAGCTTCGAAAGCATTTGTAAGGACTCTCACAGTTGGCTAATGGCACTGGAACATTTTCCTCACTGGAACATTTTTCTTAATTCCTGGAAAGTCCAGTCCCAAGAATATATGGCATAAAACCATTAAAACTGTTACAGAGAGATAAGACAAAGGATCCATCTAGTCTTTTATCTTTTCTGCAACACTGGACATAAGTAAGTACTCCAGGAACAGCAATAACAATATAAACTTGTTTGATGGAGCCTCCAGAATAAAACGTATCTGTTCTGTGTACACACCCAGTTTCCTGGAGAACTCAGCTGAACTGTAGCCTGACTTCTTTGGGCAGTGATTTTCATAGTTCTAGCACCTGCTGCACAAAGCACCAGCTCTCATTTTACCCTGCTTTACCTTGCTCCCACCGTCTTCATTTGATGGGCCCTTGGTTTTTACTGAGAGTGGCTAAAAAACCTGATGCCTCTTCACTCTCTCCAAGGCACTTGTAATATTGTCATCTTGTCGTTGTCGTTTGTTGTCATGAGTTGTCTCTTCCCCAAGCTGAAGGGTCCCAACCTCCTCAGACATCCTTGTGCCAAACCAATTACCTGTCTTAGAAAATACTTGTTGTCCACCTTTAATCTTTCTGATTATTAAGAAAAAAAAATGACACAAAGAGTGACTGAAAAAAAGAGGGAAATGTAAACAATCTCAGCCTCACATGGGCCTGGGCACGTGTTCCTCAGTGACAAATTTAATTACATGTCTTAGTGCTGGTATACCCGTCCTTCAGACATTCCTTGCACTATTTGAAAATACAGCTGCAAATGTTTTCTGTGGCACAGAAACCATTTAAAGCTCAACTTTTAAATAAATGGGCCACTGAGTTTGTGAATGCCTTCCAAAGCATCTGAGGCATGGCGATGTCTGAGATTCTACACTGAAAATCAAACCAACTTTTCAAAATGACACAAATTAAAACATTGGACGTGCTATACGAACATCGCTGGGAGGAATAAAAAGAAGAGTCTATCAAATACTATCTCAATGGATACAAACTCACAGGGGCAACAGGTTGTTTCTTCCTTTAATTCATTGGATTACATACATTGGATTAAATAAAGCATATATAGTCAAGAATAACTTTAATTTTTGGGTTCAATTTATCCTGGAGTGCTACAACAAGCGATTCAGAGGATATGCTCTTCCATAAACTGCATCTGCAGTGATTTGATCAGGATCTGGCTGTGAGTATTCTTTTGCCAGTGGAAGCAAAAAGCCTTGTCTTGGAAGGTGACATAGGGAGATTGACCAACATTGCCCAGGTATTCACTGTAGCACTGGTTAACATGAAGAACGGCACTAAATGCAGTCATTAGACACAATTCAGATAGCTGAATGCCCAGTTTTGTTCAATAAAAGTGATGTATTGATAAAAGGAAATTGCTTTTTGTGTATGCCTACCCTAACTAATTTTGTACCTATGCTGGTTTGCTTCCAAGTCTTCTGGATGAGCATTATAAGCAATAACATTGTAGTTATTGATGGTCTAGTGCCACCCATTAGTGCCAGAGACATTACAGGGACACGGTCTCTAACTTTAGGAGTTTATATTGAGACAAATCAAAAACATAAATAGGAAAGAAGGAGTGCGAAAGACAAGATAATGGTTATAATAAAAACAATCTCATACATTTCTTTAGTACATAAGCATATATAATTCATATGCATTTTTTCCAGGTCCTGCAATAATGTCTTTGGTGGTTCTTTTTTCACACTAATGAGATTCCACCGATAAGATGAAGCAATGGATGCTTTATAGGACGGACCCTAATAAGAGGAGCAAAGTCCGGCATATATCAGGAAGGCAAAGAATTTGGAATTTAAACTATTTCTTTTAGAAATACAGAGCAGAGTTCAAGAGTTTCCTGCATATGAGGTGACTGATGTAACTTAGTATGGATTTTTGGTTTTTTTTATTAAGAAGCAATTTTAGTGAAAAATACTGAATTTTTTTCAAGAGTCCTTGAGAACATGCCTGCGAAAAGGGGGACAGAACAACATTTTAGTAAGCTTCCTTGCTCTGTCCAGTTAAGCTCTTCAAAGATTTCTGAGGAACAAAGAGAAGGACTAACTTTACATGAAGGAAACATTTGATAGAGTTGTCAGAACACTGTTTAATATCATTACAATCGACAGAAGGTGTCAATTAAGGATGTTAGTGTGATCTACTGTACTTCTGTGTCAAAAAATTACCACCTCTCTGCCTAAAGGGTCCACAGGATTTTATTCACTGGGGCTGATTATTTGTCATGCTGATTATTTCAGAGCGCTGCTGCACATCCATGACTCACTGCTTTGGAATGAAAAATTAATTTTATACAAGAGAAATTCATTTTATACAAGAGAGCCACTGTGCAAAGTGATCTGGCAAAAAGATAGTGTGATGTTTCTGTATAACAGATTGGTGCAACACCTAATTAATGGGGTGAGCTTATTGCTTTTATCACATGAAGTCCTGAATCATAAGGACAAGAAGATGTACAGATGAGGCCTGAAGAACAGAAAGATTCAATGATGAGTTACACAACACCTTCTAGTTCTTCCTACCTGAACTGAAAGATCAGTCACATCAAGGCATAGGAGGTTAAATTTAGTGAATATTATTGTGGTGTGGTGACTTGACCTTGACTGGATGCCAGACACCTCTCCCCCCACAATTTGCTTTCTCACTTCCTCTTCTTAAGAAGTCAGGGAGAGAAAAAGAGATGGGCAAGCTCATGGGCTGCCATAAAGGCAGTTTAATGAGAAAAGCAAGAGCTGCACACAGAAGCAAAGCAAAATGAGGAGAGGTGTTCTCTACTTCCCATCAGCAGGCAATGTCCAACCACTTCCTGCAAAGCAGGACCTCAGCACGTGTAGTGGTTGCTTTGGAAGACAAATGCCTTAACTCCCCACTCCCCCAGCTTGATACCCTTTCTCTCAACTTCTGTTGCCGACCATGGTGCCACATGGTATGGAATATCCCTTTGGTCAGCTGGGGTCAGCTGTCCTGACTGTTTCCCCTCCCAACCTTTTGCCTACCTCCAGCCTACTCGCCCTTGGTGGGAAAGGCTGGAGTGACAGCCTCGATGCTCTGCAAGCATTGCCGAGCAATAGCCAAAACACCAGGGTGTTATCAACACCACTCTAACCACAAATGCAAGGCACAGCTCTACACAAGGAAAGCTGACTCCATCCCAGCCAGATCCTGTACAATCACTAAAATGTAAATGTAAATGTATACCTGTTTTACACAAGTGGGCTTATACCCGATGGTGTACCATGGTTATTTGCAAACCTGGATACGAATTCAAATCAGATTGGTTTTAACAGTTACAATCTCTCTTCCCAATCACCAAAAAAAAAAAAAAAAAATTAAAAAAATTGGCAGTTAAATTGCTTTGAAAACTAGTTTGTTAAATGCATTCCACCCTGGCTTTGAGGCCCTGGGGCCAATGGACAATATCATGTTTTATATTCAAATGGGTCTTGTCAAGATAGTGTGTTAGTGTCCCCTTTGGTACAGAAAAAGTGATGAAGCAACCACTCAGTACTTGGAATGTGCCTGCAAGGCCTGAAAGAAAAGGTCAATTTTTAAAGCAGTGATTACACTTAACCTGACTTGGACAGCATGAACTCTCCACCTCCTTCAGTGTATCTGACAGCTTCCTAAGCAAATTCATTCTACTTAGGCTCATAAACAGGTTAAACTCTGCATGTGTTCCATTAGTGATATTGCACAACACTTTTTCAAGCTTTAGAAGGGCTGGTAAGCTTCAGGCAAAAGAAGCTGGTTAATTAATATTGAACTGTCATGGATTACTACAATTATGATCCGTGTTATTGCAAAGGGTTTTATAATGAGAAAACATTCTTGAACCTGCTATTGGTTTAATCATGTATTCCCAAGAAATACATCTCTTGGCACTGGTAGATTTTAGATTTATATATTGATTTAATTTAAATATTGAAAGCATACTATTTTCCCTAAGTTAATTCTGATCATGTGGACAGCAATCTGCTGATAGGACATACTGTTAAGAATATCAATGAGAAATGCATTTGATGTTTGGCTTTTCCCACATCAAAAGGACTAAAAAGCTCATGAAAAGGATATACTTATGAAAAATAAAATGCATTTAGCAAAGCAAAGCATACTAGAAAATACAGAGCACCAACTGTAGAGCAAGGAAAACCATGACAGAGATAAACAAAGAGCTACTTATGAGCTATCATTAGTGCTGGAGTGTGGGAGAGAAGTGCAGCTAAATTCTCCTGGTTTTTACACTCATTTTTATTTAGTAGCTTTATATTTTGGTGGCCAAATTCCCAAACTGTATTAATTATTCTGATGTGACTCAGCTAAGACATGCATTTTTAAAAAAAAATTTGGTAATATAAACTCTTGTCAGCTATTGTGCAGATATACATGGGTGCAGTGGCCAACATGACTTGTCTTGCTGTAATTCCTCCCACAGCTGATGATCTCAGCTGCAGCTTGACTTCTGCCATGAAATGGTCCATATACACCTACTAAGCATGGCAGCTTACTCTTAGCAAGCTCTGAGTTTGATCAGAAGACTGCTATGTTGTTACACGTCACACACAGACACCACCATTTTTTTAGAATCATACGAACAATTAATTAAGGAAAGGGCATTTGGGTATATCACAGCTGTGTTTAGGCACCTTCTTTTTCCCTATAGCCCTAT
Organism: Mohoua ochrocephala; assembly: GCA_013398855.1. Classification (NCBI taxonomy): domain Eukaryota; kingdom Metazoa; phylum Chordata; class Aves; order Passeriformes; family Acanthizidae; genus Mohoua; species Mohoua ochrocephala. Next base: position 73,138 of record VZTA01007518.1, on the reverse strand, counting down.
AGTAAGACACTTTTAGTTAATATGTAGTTGGTTTAACTTCTTGGATATGGAAAAAGTCCAAAGCTGGTGGCTAAACGGACTAAAGGGAAGAGCAGACTGAGCCTACTCACTGCGTTAATAAGCTGGAATTGCTTTTGTGGTGGGAGTAGAGGAGCTTCTCTCTGACTTCACTCCACTATGGGCAGCAGCCTCTGAGTCATTGCCTTGAAGAGATAGTGACTTATTTTAATTACCCTCAATGAACTCTGCATTTGCAGGAATGAGTCATAGCCTAATGCAATTTCATAATAATTATATAAGAAGTATTTTAAAGTGATGCCTTGTAGCTTTGCCTATTTTATTCATTCTCCAGGGTGACTGGAGAACATGATTCATTTTAAATGAGCGAGTATATATTATTTACTAGTAATAATTACTTCTGTTATTTATAGACAGAGAGTGTGCATGGCTCTATACAGATTGACATTATGATAAGGTTCATGAGCCCAAGGGCATGCAGCATATGGGTGCAGACATCAGAGTGATTAAAAACATGGTGGGTGAGATTGGTGCTACGATAAGCAGACAGAGCAGCTCTCTGAAGAGTGTTTTGCTTACCTTTTAATGAATAATGTGGGGTCAGGTTAAGTGCTCCCAATCGTGCACAGGGGTAACGGCCAGGGGAGTGCATGGAGCAGAGAGGGAAACGGCGCTGTTTGAAATTAAGTGCGTAAGAACTGGGGGTAAAGAGTTTGAACCGCCTTTCCTCCTCTTTTACCCCTGACAGACACCATTTTCTCACAGTTGCACCATTTTGTGGAGCACCTTCAGGCTGGGCGAAGCATATTTGCTGGAAAGGATTCCAGGAACTTTCTAATTGGAGAGCATGCTTGTTTTCCACGTGGTACTGGGAAGGACATCTTTTATTAAGCAACTGATTAGTCAGTTCTCTGGTAACAATGTGCTATTAGAAGGAGGCATAACAATGTACAAGGCTTACCCTTTAACGTGCTCACTAGGGATTTTCGCCTTACGCTTTTGAAGGAAAGTGAGGGAATGATCACAGAGCACAGCGGCATATATGCATGGATAAGAGCGTGCAATTCCTGCAAAAGGCCCTGTTGCCAGGTAGAAAAGACTGGAAGGTCGGGGTGGGGCTTTTTTGAAGTGCTGAGAGCTAGTTTAGGCGTGTTTGTGTGCTGCCAGGGAGGAGCTCATTCATGAAAAAAGAATTTTCTTTGTTTTCTATCCAGTTGCCCATGGCCTTGGGCTACCTTCCGTGGGTGGTGCCTATCTACTTACCATAACAAGGCTTGGTCTTCTCGCTCAGCTGGTGTTTGTTTGCCCAACACCTTTAGCACAGATAAAGATTTTAGGGAAAGTTTGATTAAGAAAGTTACTGTAGATGACTCCTATTTGCAACTAAACCCGATGAATGTCCTTTGCACTATCACAATGAAGTAAATACCGACAGACATCGTCTCAGGGTGGTTCGAAAGCCCTGGTGTCATAATGATCTCTTTTGGAGAAGGAGTATCAAGGCAAGAGGTAAGGTAAATAGTACAAGCTCACACATGGCTCTGCATAAAGATGAGAATCCATATGGCTTCAGTCACAGGCAAAGTATCGTAACCACAAGACCATTTCTTGCTCCTGTACAAACAAACAGCTTGCTTTCATTTCTTTCTTGTCAGTAGTTATGATAGACAGCTCATGCACAAATGTTAGTGGCAGAGGATTTGCCGTAAGAAACGTGTTTGGAGCAGAGACGTGAAAGATGAACGAGTCTTTGGGTTCACAGCAAAGAAAAGCTTTCCCATTTATGTGAAGTCTGTTATTGCCCGGTATGTCAATTTTATTTCTGAAAGGATTAGCTGGAGACAGGAGGTTTAAACTGTGAATAGAAATGCATGCAGGTATTGTGAGAAACAGGAATGAACAGACTACTTTTTAAACAATTCTGTCCATCTGCATATCATTATTATGAAGTATGTCATCTTCCTTGGATTTAATCAGGAATATTTCTGAATCCCTTATTGCCGTGGTGCCTGTGCAATAGACATGGCAGAAGAAAACACTGACAAGTTTCCAGAAGGGTTTGGTCTAACTGTCAACTGGTTATGGTTGTGGTTCCAGATTTTTTCATTTTGTTGTGAATCCTTGAAGAATACGTTGATGAGGAGTGTCTCTTCCTACGCTGAGATCAGTGAGCACAGTAATATTTACAGTTGTGGCATGATATATCCCTGGCAGAAGGATTTCTGCTGAGCATTTACTGAGTGGGATGGTCTGTCATACTGTTTAAATCACATCTGACCTGACTAACTTGGCCACAGATTTCTTGTTTGCAAAGAGATTCTTTTCTCTCTCCTTGGAAGTGACTGTCAAGGATATAGGGAAGTGGCAAAGACTGGATTGTCAGTGGCAAACAGTATCGTTTTTAAATCCCATCTGAAGTTCAGGGAAGATCAATATTACAGTGTGCAAAAGTATTTTCTTGCTAAGTTTGCATGCTGGCCCTGAAAACTGCAGTTTCTGTCAGAGCAAGTTAGAATTGCTGCCCGAGTTGTCCCCTGTCCCCCCGCATGTCCTGGCTGGATTGGATACATGTTCTTTTCTGAGCCTTAACAGCAAACATCGCAGGAATGCCTGTAATAAAGATGCTTGACACATCAAATTAAACTGCATAAACCCAGCCCTGCTTTTGAACTGTTTGCTCCCGTAAGGGGGGCTGTGGCCACTGGCGCCTGTGGCCGGATGACAGCTCAGTTATACAACAGCAGAACAACAAAGTTGACTCCTGAGGAGCCTGGTGCTTTGTTCTACAAAGACTGGGGGGAAAGAAGGAGCTGCTCCGCTGCTTCCGTGCAATAGCTCCATTGTTAGACAGACAATACTTGGACACAAAGCACACATAACTTTTGAAGCCTAGGGGTCCAACATCACTCTCTTACTTTCACTGTAGGAAGCATGTGACATGCTTGTAAAAAGAGGCACACGCAACTGGCAAAAGCTAATTGTGCAGAAAAGTTGGGCTGATGTGTAAATAGCTTTTTTGACAATGTATTTGGCTCTGTTTTTAGAACTTTCTACAGACCCTGAGCGCTAAATCTATGCATGTGAGAGTGGCCAAGCCACAGTGCTGAGTAGATGCAGCCATTCCTAAAAGGATTACCTTTTCTTTTTCCTTACTCTACACCGGAAAAAGATCTGCAAAGGTGGAGATGAACTAGAAGAGGTCAATGGAGGGAAGAAATGTCATTGAGTTTTCTGGGGATATTCTTGAATTATATCTAATGTTCTACCGCAGTGATCCAAAAAGAAGCATCTGCCAGAAACAGAGGGCACGAATGTTTTCAGAAAAGTGAAGCACAGCTAATTTTAAGTGCAGTGAATAAAGTGCTTGAAAACTGAAGCCGGAATATGTTTGTCCATTTGCTTGCCTTGGCTGAAGACAAAAGGTTGGTTGGAATACTTAGGAATAAATTATAAATGAATATTTTTGTTAGCATATGCCATTTCACCACTGCCAAAACAGCATTGCAAAGCAATATTGGCACTGTCCAAGTTAGAGAAAGATGCAAAGAGTTAGATATGTAAAGTAAGAGAAAGAAACTTTGCTTCTCCTAATCTAAAGAGACCCAAAAGTAAAGCTTTTCTTTTAATCAGAGCCAGCGTTTGTAACAAGCTTACCCACAAGTTTCAAATTTCAAACTGAAAATAGGCTTTCTGAAGCCAATGTGATTTGTGAAAATGGATGAAGAGGATTGTTTTCAATCTGTGCTTCCATGGAATTGGAGGATTGTTTTGGATTAATGTGCTGATTTCAATAGTTTGGATATTTGAACTGGACCAGTCCTCTAAAATGCTGGAATTCTGATACCTCTGAGAGCATCAAACATGCTGGTGAGGCCAAAGTATAAGGTGTCAAGATGGGGAGAAGCTGTGAGAACAGGGAATACATCCTCCAGGGTGACCTGTTCCCCTGATTTCATTGCAGCTTGCACTGCAGCTTCTCCTGAGGACTTGGACCTCTCTGTCACAGCCCTGGCTCACATTTCTCCTGCCACAGGAGACAGTGGGGCTGTGTGGCGAGCAAGAGCAGTGCAAAGCTGGAGCATCAAAATGGGATGTAAAAAAGAAGATGTGTTCAGTCAGTGGAATCTGACTGGCTTGAATCTGGGGTTTGTTCCTAAAGACTTAGTTTTAGAAATCTTTGGGGTCTGACACTCTGTTCTGTGTTGGTTCAGCTTTTGCTCTGGTGTCCCCCGTTCAGGGTTTGTAATGGCATGTCCTCCCTCGTTGTTTGCCCAGGTGGAACATTTACATTGACCTTGGGCAAGTTACAGAATGACTGAAACACTTCCAGTTTCCCTAGTAAACTATTTCTGGCACAGAGGTTGCTCCTGAGGTTATTATAAACAGGGCTGGGCTGTGCAAGTGCCTGGACAATTAGAGTATCTTTTTATGAGAACTCAGAGTGCTCCTTTAGAAGAATGTTTGCCTTGTCTGATGACTACCTCAAAAACAGGCAGGTAGAAGGAAAAGCAAAAGGCACAACACTTCAAAGCATGAACAATTACATCACTGTAGACATCAAACATCCAAAGAGAACATAGTACTGTAATGTCATGAATCATTTGAATAAAACCTCTCCCTAAACCCGGGGGGATGACTCCTCAGCATGGTTCCCTACACAAACAGTTGCAGGAGGAAACCCTCCTGGCCGAGTCTGTCCATCTAGTAACAGGTTCTTTGTGTTAATACAGGGAATTAAGTCTCTCTAGATATTTTCAACAGCTGTAATTGAAAAACCTACCTATTAATTAAAAGAAAAAAACAGAGACATTAGTTTTGAGTAGTTTTTTGAGGGTTTTAAATTCTTTCTCTGCTTTCTTCTGCTCCCTTTCCCTGTTTAACTTCACTTAGGACGTGAGCTGTGTATTAGATTTGCATCATACCCAAGGAGGATAATGAAACTGCTTTGCTGTAAGATCTGTTAAGGTGAGAATCAAGCAGCTTAGTTTCTCATGATTGGCTGAAATGCCTAACTAGAAGGCTGTGGCCAATTTCAGTCAAATTTTTAGATGGATCGCCTGGTTTGGTTACTACCTGCTATTTAAGAAAAATGATGGGGCCTGTTGGCTCGGTCATTAAGGTGGGTTTTGTTCACTGACTTGATACGAGGAACACGTGTATCAATAGAAAATCACTCGGGCCTTATGTCGCTTCAGACAATACTCAGGATGTGAACACAGAGTTCTTGGAGGTGAGAGGAAAATGCTTTATCCTGCCTCTTCAGCCGTCCCTCCGTGGACTGACAGGAAATCAAAGTACACAACACCCTCCTGCGAAGGGGCCCTTATATTTGGAAGGGACAAAGAAATAGAAAATATTATCTGTAACATACACTATGGGTTAAGCATACACTAGATCTTCCATGGGGATGGAAAGACCTCAGCGAGACCTGAAAATGCATTGCAAAATTTGATTGATTTGCCCCATCCCAGCACTTTTCCAATGATGCTTCTCAGAAAATAGGCCATTCGGTTGCACTTTTTTTTGTGCAAAAACATGAGAAAGTATTAACCGAGTTAAAATCTTTGAGAACCAGCCCAGCAAGCAGTTAATTTTGAAAGCTCACCCTCCTGATATTTCAAAACAGCTAAAAAAATTGTACCTCAAATATGACTAATCCTGAAATCCATGGAATGATTGGAATATTCCATCGTAGGAGTAAATCTTGTGAGATTATCTCCTTCATGTGAGAGGCAAGTCCTAACAGCTACAAAATAAATCCCTCCTGTTCCCTGGGTTGCTCTGTTAATTTGTGTGCCAATGGCAAGGGAAAGGATGCACAATCTAGTTCTTGCAGGACAATTTGGTATAATTTGTGGAGAAACATTTTGCTGATGGTGTTTCCTCTGGGCAAAAAGACTAGACGGAGTTGTAGCTACAATATCCCTGCTAGAAAACAGCCTAGGACCGAGATTACAGGTTTTAAAGCCAAAGTGCGACTGTTGCAGGTTTTTAAGTTTTCGTGAAAAGTGCAAATTAAGTGGCTTGTAAGAAGATATTTTCTTTGCGATAGCTACTTAAAACTTTTGCAGTTGCTTGTACATCTCGTCACACGGTCCTACCAAACACCAGCTTGTACTCGTCCTGGGGCTGCATGTCACCCCTGCATATAAACTGTACAGAGAGAGCAGCACTGGACTTCTGGTTCGAGTGCCAGGTTTGCTGAAGTTTGAATGGCGTTGTGTGTGGGGGACCTGAGGCAAATATATCCTGGCATATCCTCACAACCCAAATTTACTACTGCCTTGGTCAGTCTTCTCTGCAGCCCTTGCTGGGTCTGCCAAGACCACAGATGACATCTCTGAATTTCTCTGTCACCTTATGGCCTCTCTGGATGGAAACTGAAAATAGTGTTATGACTATCAGCTTTACACACAGCGCTCATTTGGAAGTAACTGGAACACATCCAACTTTTGTCTTGCTGGATGTTCACCAGATAACAGCCTTGCTATGGCTGTGTCTGGAATATTTTTGTCTCAGAGGCCTGAAGATGAATGGCTCTGTATGTTATTACAGTTTTACTGGGCCATTAAACATTACTCCCAGTAAAAATACCAAATTTCTGCATTGCAGCCTTCACCCCCATGATTATACTTGCATTTCATTTAGTCCAAAGAGAACAGGGATTACTTTCTGTAGTAATGTGGGGTTCTTCTCTTGAGAAAACTCGAGGGAAACCTCTCCCACACGCATGTTGTATTTACCCTGGTCTATTTGTCTGTACTCTCTTTTTGTAACGAGTGTTGAGACCAATTGAATTTTATAAGTATTCTCACAGTGTCATCAAATTAATACTGCCCGTCAGCTGATAAATTGTACCTTTTATTGAACATACTAATTGGTAAAGAGTGATGCTTAAGCAGCACGTCAAAGAAGGTCTGGCACCACAGATCCATGAATCAATGTGAGGCTCTCAACCTGCAATACAATTTATAAGAGGAAGGGTTTAATTTCCACACTATTTATATTTGTGCTGAACAAAGTCATTCTCCAAGGGACCTCTGTACTTAAGGATAGACATGACAGATCAAGAATCACTTCTGTGAGAAGAATTTGGACCAGATATACACTCCATCAAAACCCCTTGGTTAGTGCCAACATGTCTCATTAAATCACATAAACCCATGGAAAATACATGTCTGGCTTACAAAATCTGTCTCAGGGAGAGGAGACTGCTTTGGTTTTATATAAGCAGCCATTCCACTGGATTAGTTCTTTGCTTAATGGGTTCCAAATGGAAGCAAGGGACTTAGCTCCAGAAACTTCGTCTGAAGGATACTTCCTTACCTTAGAGGCTACTGAATGTCATTAATAGTAAATAATCTCTTTACAGATTGCCCTTAGGTGTCCTGCTTGCATTGCCAGCTGCCCGTGGAGGGGTAGCTGATTAGTGAAGAGGGACTACTGTTTATTCCCTCGTTCCTTGTGGTAGACCAGGATCCTGAACTGCTGCTCTTGATCGATTTGTTCTGACAGTGCATAGAAATCACAGCACATACTTTTCTAGGGCATTCTCTTGTTTCAAAAAAAGCATTTTAATAGCTTGATTGGTCTCCGTGAATGTGGATATGTCCTAGTAATTGGCTGCTGTGCTCCCAAAATTGCATTCTAATGTTCCACTGTATGCAATTGACTGAGAAGTACTGTATAAATTGGAAGGATAATTGGATTAACTGCAAAATGACAGTGATTAAGATGATAGCCTGGGTTCTGGAGCCTCTCTTTTAGCAACAACTTCCTCTATGACTCAAAGGAAATCAATAAAGGTTAGGTGTCTCCATACCCTTGAAGACCTGGCCTTCGGTTTCTCTGCGCACCCTGCAAAGCAGGGACCTCAGCACCAGCTCTCTGAGAGCACGTGTTTGGGGAGGCTGTGCTCGCATACTGAAGTCACAGAGACTATCTGCTCCATCAATCAGTGGGTGAAATTGGGCTAAATTGAGCACAAATCCTGACTTTTCTGGTCTGTTTCACATAGCTTGAGAGAAGCAAAGAGAAGCAAGCGAGGCTGAACCAGAACAGTTCCTGCTGGGGTGGAGTGAAGTAGTTTATGAGGAATGTCCTCACAGGATCAGGCAGAAGATTTGGTTATACAAGGGCACAGGTAGGGATGAGAGAACACCAGGGGAGGTTTAGGCTGGACATTAGGAAAAGTCCTTCACAGAAAAAGTGATTGCGCTAGAATGAGCTGCTCAGGGAGGTGGCGGAGTGACTGTCCCTGAGGTGTCCAAGGAAAGACTGGGTGTGGCACTCATGCCGTGCTCCAGTTGACAAGGTGGTGTTGGGTCATAGGTTGGACTCAATGGTCCCAAAGGTCTTTTTCAACCTAGTTCGTTCTGGGTGATTCTGTGGCTCTGTGATTGCACTTGGACTGCCTCCAACCCACACCAAAGCCAGCCCTAGAGCAGTCTCTGCCTGTGAGCACCCCTGTCTCTAAGAGTCCTTGCTCAGGGGCTTTGCCCTCTGTGCACCTGCTCGAAGACATTACTGGCTGCTTTGCAGAGCGCAAAGACCTGAAGCTGTCATAGAAATAGCCAGGCATGTAAACTCTGAACAAATGCTGGGGCAACTAATTCCTAATCCATCTCTTATGCAAGATGTATCTATTTCACGTAATCTGTTTTTTTTTTTTAAAAAAAAAAAGTCACCAGCTACCATTCACCAGAAGACTGTTGTCCTAGAATCGGCTGCTGCTTACACCCAGCAGCCACCCATGGCCAAAAAATGATTAACTATTTGTTTATCTCCTCTCTGAGACATTTAAGACTCAATCCATTTTCTTTTCTGCTGCTGTGTGTCTGCGCTGTGTCAAGTGACTGGATAGGAAAGGCCTTAAATAAGGTTATTAGGGAATTGGGTAACACTAAGCTACAATTTCTCTTAGGAAGACACAGCAAGGTACAGCGAGGGTGCTGTCCATCTTGGTGGCTTCTTCCCTAGGCCATAGCCAGGTGTGGCAGGTGAATAGAGTGAGGAATACACTGACAAAGTGATTTGGGTTTTTTTTGTGTATGTAGGAGAGGGGTTGTATTTGTTTGGGTGGGGTTTTTTGGGGGGGGGAGGGGTTGTTGTTTGTTTTGTTGCGTTTTGTTTTGTTTTGTTTTTTACTGGATAGTGTGGGAAATCAACATAACTGCATGAGGAAATAAAATGGTGAGAACCTAGTACTGTGCAATTTGCCTGGTCTGACAGTGTTTCTGCGACACGACACCAGGAATATGGCTCACAGGAGTATGGCCTGTGTTGTTTTTGTTTGCTTTCTGCAATCCATCCAGAAAGAGCTGCCAATCACATGTTACAGTCTTGTGCTTTACAGTGTACCACATAGGTAATTTTTTCAAAGAAATCAACAGTAAATTAGCTTGATTTTTCTAAATCAATATTACTTTACCATATCCAGATAATTTATACTATGTAAAGACAAGCATTTGCAAATTCAAGATGTTTAATTGCTGATCAGTGTTCCAGCCTCGTGTCAACTGATTTATGAGTTAACAGTCAGCGAGAGCCGAGTGCTGCTTTCATTTCCAATCAAGGAGGTTATGCTTGGCAGGCATCATAGCTCTGTTATGCTCAGCCAATGAATACTTTTGTACAAACCTGTACAAAGTAGAGTAGAATATGGAAATAATGTTTTGAAGTAGAAAGTTCTGTCTGGAGCTGTCTGGCATATGAGGGAAGGTGAAAAAATAGTTGGTCAAGTTACTTTTTCTATCGCAGGTGTCTAGGCACCTCGGTTTAATATGGCAACACTTAATGATTAACACAAAGAACAAATAACGTTCCTCAATTCATCCACCCTGCTTGGATTTCTAAACTTCTGTGGAAATGACCACACGCGCACATGGGCTCCTATAACAGCAAGCTTCGACGTTTATTAAAAACCAGAATTCATCAGTCCTGTGCCAAACCTTTGGTAAGGACTACAAAAAAAAGGCTTTTTAAATACTTCAGTCAGCTTTTCCAGTAATGTACATCTGGGCAAACTTTTGCTCTGTCTTGCTTTTTCTCATACTTTTGTTGACCTTCACTTAACTCAGAGGCTTGATTTTCTGAAGGTGTATTTGAATACCTGCTTCCATTGTTTTTTATCCCATAGGGATTACAGAGATTGGATGTTCTGTGATATCAACAGAGGATTTGCAATGTCAGGCTTTTGGAAACTAAATTATGTGATCATTCGAGGTATTTCAATGAACTGATACCACTAGTAAATGTATCAAGTGCAATCACGTACCAGAGGGTGGGTACCAGAGGGTATGTATTGCTACCTTGGGTCTCAGTCATTTGAACTTTACAATCTCTTGGTTTTCACAAGCTGATTTTTATTTTTTGGGTTTTTTTTTGTTTGTTTAAGGGGAAGCATTCTCAGTGCTCCATAAGTCCCAGAATATTCTGAATTGGGAGGGACCCACAAGGATCATCTGTTTCAAACTGAAACCTGAAACAACTGGTTTCTACTCCCTGTTGATTTCTTTTGTACTTATTGGCATCTTTTAGCTATTCTGGATCACAGTTTCTCCATTTATAAAATAAGATAAAGATGAAAGAAGGTGACAGAAACTTGACACCATAATTGTTATTATTTCTGCTAAAGTGCTTAGAGTTGAGGATTTCTATGCTATTGATACGACTGATATGAATATTCATAAGCATTTAGTTTCAAACTTAACATACTCCAGAACACCTTGAAAGTTCCAGATCCACAATTTCCTTCATGCCCACAACAAACGTCAAAAACCAACCAAACAAAAAACCCCAACGAAACAAACAAAAAAGCCCCCACAACTAAAAATTAAATCAGATTAAATAAAAATCCAGTTGAGATAAATTTTTTTGTTTGCCACTAGGGAAAAGCCCTAAAGAAATCTGCCCTGGCTTTCACAACACACCTGAGAATGAGTCACTATGTTTTGATAATCTTGTATTACCAAGATATTTTCTTTTTAATTGCAGCAACAACTAAATATATTTAAAAGAAAGCTACATCTGCTAGGTCTTCTTTTCTTTGGCAGAATTTAGTCACAAGTGTGCTACATAGTTGGCTCTCAGAATGACTGGCTAATGCCTGGATGCTTGATTCTAGTCCCTCCAAAGCCAACAGGGTCCCAGTGCTGGACAAAACCCAGGGAAGCAAGACCAGAACTGGTCTGGCTTCTTCCTTTCCTGCCGATGACCCTCACCTGGTGCTTTTTCCTCACCCAATTTGCCTCACATGGGGCTTTGAGGGAGATTCCCAAGCAAGGCCACCAACTGAATGTCTGCTCTTTTCACAGGCTTGCTGTAGTCTTAACAAAGTATGCCTAAAAATAGTAAAAATAACAATAACAGTCATATTTTGTGTGTGTGCCATCAACCCTAAGGACATGAAAGCCAGGCACCCATTGTGCTGACTTAATGACTGTTATAATGATTGGCATGAGAAAGGAACATCACAGTTCCTTTGATACATCAGGGAACAAAGGCACACTTTTCATCCCCGAGTTTACTTACAAGTCTAAAGGATGAGACTGAACAGTGCAAAGAGTTGGCAGTGTCAGTGTGGGGGCAGGGTGGAAGGCAGAAACCCACAGCTTTTATTTCCACATGTAGATAAGGCTTGTTTTTATTAATTCTCCTCTGTGAGTTGAACCATGTGCTGTAGCACCGTGTCACTTCAGCGTGATGTTGTTTCAACACAAAAAAAGGTATTTTCCAGCTTTAATCCACTCATAAAAATATTACCACAAGAGCTCCTTCTAATATGCATGCCTCAGGAAACAAACATTTATGATCCTTGATGGTAGAAATGTGCCTACTAGTACTGGCATGTTCTGCTTTCCCTGTCTTTGTTTGGATATTTTCCATTTTTGTTTTGTCCTCCTTGTGGCTATGGGTGCAACTTTATTCTTACACTGATCTGCTTTATCATGCCCCTTTGGATGAACTTACAAGAGAGCTTCGAATCTCAGCATGCTTCAGCTCTTGGATTACGCCAGCCATCCATTTGAATTGAGAGTACTCAAGGCAGACAGGCACGGCCCTGGGGCTTTGGACAGAGTCTAGACCTGAGATGCAGTGATGAACTAGGACAGGGAGGATGTCACAGGCTATGGAACGCCAAAATGGCATAAGATGTAAGTGGAAATAGATGAGGAGTAGGCTGCAGGTCAGCTGTTGCAAAATATGTAACCAGATTGACTGCTCAGCTTATTTCAAAACACTGCGTTCCCCTTTTAGACTTGAAAAATAATTAAGCACAGAAATCTGTTCTATTTTCTAGAAATGGAAATATCAGCAAGTTAAGCGTCCTTAATAAAAACAGAATTGCCATTATTTTGAGCGGAAGATATTAGCTACGATATTTGACTTGTTTCCCAAAAGACTAAGAAACAAAAATATCTTTTAATGGCTACGATTATTTCCATATTTTACTGCATTTTCTTTTTCAGTTGCCTCAAGGTTTTGTTCATTGCCAGTAGTTGTAGGGCATGGGTAACTCATTATTAGTCAGCAGATTACAGATCTATTGCTGATTTAGCATCTCAGAAAAGAAATATTACAGAGTGAAGATGAACTATGCTGTTTAATTACAGCAACATCGAATTGCTTCAGTTAACCACTGAGTGAATATACTCTAAAGCTTTTAAATCAGAGGTATACAGTAATTTTCAATAACCCCACCATGGAAAGAGCTTCCAGATCACCATGATTTAAGAGCATACAGCCTGGCTCTAACAGACTTGAATCACCTGCATATTGTGTTTACCCTCATTCAGCAGCTTGTTTTGAGTCCAAGTGCATCTCCCCGATACTTGGCCATCAGGCCACGAAGGCAACAGCTCCTCAATGCATGTATCCTGAGCAGGTGGAAAGACCAAGCCTCTCCAGCACATTGACTTGGTAAGTGGGAAGCCCTAGCCAGTCTTCCCAACACCACCCAGGGTCAGCATGGTGGGACAGAGACATTCCACACTGGGCAGGTATCCTGTCTACCACTGCAAGCAGGAGCATAAGCATACCGGCTTTTGTGTGAGAATTTATTTCCAGATTAACTCACATAGCTTGAATACTAACTTTCCAGCTGCTTGGAACCTTCCAAAAAAAGCCCTCACTTAGATGCTATTTATTCTTAATGTTTTAATGGTGAGTTTTAGCAAGGAGCGATTAAGGTACGACCTCTGATATTTATTGCCATTTATGGTGATTTTAGGAGAGATCTATCTTTTGGACAGAAAACAAATGAAAGAATGCCGTACCAAGACTTTTTTCCCACGTTATCTCTTTTTCTAAAATTCCATTTGACCATTTGCTATGATAGCCTGAAATGCTGATTAAATTTTAATTGTTGATTAAAATAATTAACATTTAATACGAACATTTAAATTATAATCCCTTCAAGCACCTCAAAAGAGAGGAATGTAGAATTTGCAATTTATTACTGTCTGCCTGTTTAGTGTTTGCATTTCAATATCTCAGAAGGAGAACTTTGGAGAATAAAGTTATGGAACACCCAGTCTAAAGACTGAGCTTCTTGCTAGGGTTGCTTTAGGGCATTTTGAAAAAGAATGTGTCATACTGTGCCAGAGAGTTTCCTGATCCTGACCACTGAGAACTGCTGATATCATTGTGTTACTGGAATAGGAATTGTGGCAAAAGGCATTGAGGAGCCTCTCTGGTACCAGTGCCTGCTCTGCAGCAGTGCTGAGCATGGATTCTTCTGGCTTCATGTCCTGTATCTACCTGACCTCGACTTCCCTTTCTTTGCAGTCCAAACAAGACAAATTGCTCCGTCTTTTTACTGAATTGTATTTTTAACTTCAGAGGTAGTCTTTGATTTCCATTCTGGACGTGTCAAATAATTTCTACCTTCTTCTTTCTTTCCTTTCCTTGCATTTTTATTTGGGATAGAAAAGAGTATTGCATGCCTCTCTGGGGTCTCCATCATTGGAAGGACACTGACTTCTTGGAGTGAGTCCAGAGGAGGGCCACCAGTTTGATTAGAGGGATGGAACACCTCTCCTATGAGGAAAGGCTGAGAGAATTGTGTTTGTTCAGCCTGGGAAAGAGAAGTCTTTGGGGTGGCCTAATTGTGGCCTTCCAGAAGCTGAAGGGAGCCTACAAGAAAGATGGAGAAGGGCTTTTTGCAAGGGCATGTAGTGACAGAACAAAAGGGAATGCTTTCAAACTGAAAGAGATTAGGTTTAGATCAGATATTAAGAAAAGCATTTTTACTATGCGGATGGTGAACCACTGAAATAGGTTGTGCAGAGAATTTGTGGATGTCCCATCCCAGGAAGTGCTTAAGGGTTGACTGGACAGAGCTCTGAGAAACCTAGTCTAACGAAAGGTGTCCCTGCCCACAGCAGGGTATTGGAATTCGGGGGTCTTTAAGGTGCCTTATCACCCAGGCCGTTCTATGATCCTATGATTCTACGATATCTGGAATAAATAAAAATATCACAAGAATGCTTGTGCTGCATCCTTGAAAAATCATGCCCGTGGTCATCAGCAGCAGGAGGAGAGGGTACGTTCAGGAGTTCCAGCCCTTCCTGGGGACCAGCATGTCCCTGTGGTCCCCCAGACCCGAGGCGGGGTCCCGGGCNGCGCAGTCCCGGCAGCGGCCGGCAGGGGGCAGGAGGGAACCGCCCGCAGCCCCCGGGACGCGGCGACAGTTAGTGACCGTCACTGCCCGAGCCACGGCCGGTCCTGCGGCGTCCCGGCCCGCAACCCAGTCCCCAACAGTGTCCGGGGACCACGCAGTGCTGCCGAGCAGCCCGACGGAGCACCAGCAGGTGTGATTGCTAAAAGGTCTCCCTGTTCTCACTAAACGGCCTCATTTCTGTGACCTTCAGGAAAGCGTAAAAAGAAAAAATACCAGAAAATAAAACCTGATTAAAACCAGAAAAAGCCAATTTTTCAATCTTCCATGCAGAAACTGGCATCTCCTTTTCGATCCCCTCCTTCATCTTCTGCTTGTCATCCCCTTTGTGCAAAGATTGATCATGATGGCATGACGTGATGCTAAATGGGGAATAAATGGAATCTCTCCCAAATGAGGTTTGGCTCTTTATTTGCCCAGTGTGTCATCATGTGCCCACTTCCTAAAAAGCAACCCACAGCAGTGATGTGGATTGCTGTCACTGCGATGAGTAAGACCAGGAGAGAAAGCACAGGGCTGAAAATAATTTGTAGAACTGTAAAAATCCAGGCTTACAGTAGTAACTGAGCCAAAATCATGCAGAGTAATAAAAGACATACCAGATGCTGTAAACAGCCTCCTTTAACATTTGCAATGAATAATATTAAAAAAACCCAACTGATATTCATCAAATGCTACTAAGCGCTTGCAAAGGCTGTGGAGCAGAAAGCTCACTCCGAGTGACCTTTTCCACTTTGCATTTTGGGGGTTTGCCCTGTGCCAACACCCGGAGCAGCCAGCATCAACTATCTGCAGGGCACGGTGCCAGGCTCCCAAAGATGTCCCCGAGAGCAGCCAGGGGACAGGCAGACTGCCCACTTGTGTGTGGTGCTGCCAGCAATCCCTCCGGGGTCAGTCAGGACAATCTCCGGGTAGCTTGGCACCAGAGCAGAGCTGTCCCAGCAGAGAATCGGCTTCACTGGCTCTGGATGTGCATGGCCTGGGTGACCTCCTAAGCCCGCAGTGTCCAGGGGGTTGAAGGGCTGGGGGTTGCTGCAATGTCATGTTTGCAGTGTTGTGGTAACCTACCCAAGATTTAGCAAGTCAAGCAGCAATTGTGGCAGGAACACTCTGAGCAGGTCCTTTACACTTGTAGTTTGCAAGGCCTTCAATTCAGCTTTTGTTAGGGAAAATAAAAATAGAGCTGCTGCCTTGAGTACTACTGAGCAAGACAAAAACCAGTGGCTGGCTACAGATTGCCCATGAGCTTGATTTTTAAGAGGGTTAGCAACACCGTGACAGTATTCCCATGCTGTGCTGATATTTAGTCCTGTCTGATACAAGAAGTGACAGTTTCAGCAGCTCGGGGTGGTGTAGCCTGACTCCCTCTGTTTATGCCCCCCACTTTCTCTGTGGAGGACTTTGCTTTGCCACTCTGAAATGCTCCTTGACTGTTTATTGAGATTGGAAATGCTATCCTTACTGCTTTATGTGCTGAAATATAACCTCTTATTCTCTGTCTGCTCTTTTCCTCACACTTTCTCTTCACCAAATGGAGGTGAGAGGTACCGATCCGTTTATAGCTACTCACTTCTCAGATTCCCATATTTCCTATTTATTTTCTTTAAAAAGGTCTATGTACACATGTGCAGAAAATGATGAGAAATTGCATGGCAAGTGACAAGAGCCACAGCTTGGAGTGGCATTACCTGGGTCTGCACCTGTTTATTGCCAGGCCCCTAGCAGGTGAGATATAAGAACACCCTTAACGTGGAGCCTGCCAGGTGGTCTCTGGGGTCTCTGCATTGCCATCAGATTGCTCCAGAAGAAATAAAGCCGCAGGTCAGATCCTCCCCCCACAACTGTGTACTGGAGGATGTGTTGATACTCACAAAAATGCTGAAAAAAGAAAGTCACAGAAGCCAAGACTGAAGATTTTGCTGCTACTGGTACCCAGAGGCATAGCAAGAAGTTTGGCCGTAGCTTTTGCAGCAGAGGGCTGAGTGGAGGAGCCTTCTGAAATGGGAACCGTCTGGTAGCACGGGAATTGTCTTTGGCGCACCTCTCTGTAAACTACACCCAGGCATTCCGGTGTGGCTGAGAGGAAACTGGAGATGGGTCCGTGCTCCCAGTGACAGGGAGCAGCTGGGAGGCCCGGCGGGAGGAAGTGGCGTGGGGCCGGTGGCTGCCGGAGCGCGTTCGTGCTGGGGCCGAGGGTGCTGCGGGGCTCTGCTCGCAAGCTGCAAAAACAACCAGCCGGCCCGTAATGGCTGTTGTTATTGGAGAGGCTGCCAAAATGGGACGCCTCCATTTCGGCACTTAAAAGCATTAGCAATCTCCATAGTTCACCTCGCTGTTCTTGCTGACGTGATTAATTTTCAAAGGATTGGGCACGATTGTGTTAGATTCTGTAAATATCGGAAGCTTGCCAGATAAACGTAAACGTCGGAAATAATTTCCCAGAAATCTTTTTTTTCAAGCTGGTTGGTTAAAGGTGGCATAAATTACATTTTTATTGCTTTAATAAACAGGCTATTAAATGACATTGTGATAGAAGAGCAATGCTTTACACAGAGATTCAATTTATGATTATGCCATACTGTTTTATAATGACCTGAAATTTTATATTGAAGAGCAACACACATTGTTTTAATTATCTTGGTGATACAACAGCTTTATAAAACTTGTTACAGGCTCATCAGCTCAGATGCAGGTATGATTCATACTAGCCATAAGAAAATTACTTAGGAATATAATGTCACCACTGATAACAATCATTGTTCATATGCTCTTTAAACACAGTAAAAAGAGCGTGTATTGTTTAAGGTTGCCAACACCAGGGGATTTCCACTTTTCCCAAGTGTACAGAGCAGTTTTCTACAGTTCCCCCATGCATCTGCTCAGCTCAACACCAGCAGCCTACCTCTGCATGTGACAGCTCAGCTGCCAAACCTGTTGGGTGTCATTACACAACCCTCCTTGTCCGCCCGTACAGAGCTGTGGTATATGGCTAAGTCCTGGGACAGTGCAGCTAGGTCAGCTCACAGCCAAGAAAGACTGTTGACTGCCCGTCTCTGGAGGCTCCATGAACAGCTGGGATGCCTTAGAAATGGTGCAGGTTGGTCTCTAGATAAAAGTGATTTTTTGGAGTCCTTCCCCTCTTTATGTTCCATGACATTATAATAGTTTTTTATTGTACTTGAATGCCTGCTTGACCAGGAGACAAGGCCTGTCAGGATTCTTACTGTAGAATATGGCTTTTTGTCTTTAGTATGAGCCTGGTTTAATTAGAAACTGACTGTATTCTCTTCATTTGCACCCCTAGTTCCTCTCATCCGAAGCTGTGCCTGTGGAGTGCTTTCCAAGGCCATACCTGCCGACCTTGATTTTTGCAGCCATCCTCTTACTCTGTTGTAAAATCTTTACATTCAGACGCTGTATGCAAACACAGCGTACTGGCTGTAATGTAGTTACAGTATTGGATACCAATAAATCAGTTTCAGCTGCACTGCACTGTAGCCAAAAGTTTCCAGAGCATATCTGGAACACAATAATAATATAATTTCAGTAGAATTTAATGAGGCTGTAACTCCAGAGACAGGTAGTGGGAATAACTGTAATCCAAGAGCAAGGCCTTAAGTTTCCTGAATCCTAAAATAGATTAATGGCTTCAGTGGATGTTCTCCTGAATATATCTCAAATAAAAGACATGTTTGTTTTTACAATTTTTTCTCTGCTGCACTCATCATATCGCTTTCTCATCCTCATCTGTTCTTTGGCTTTTGCCCTCCTTTTACGAGTTCCTCTCATGCTCCCATATTATACTGGTTCACACAAGTTCACTCATAAAAATTTCAGTATTTATTTACCTTGTGCTACTTTCTTATTATAGCATCTCTGAATGCACTGTACATTCCTGATTCCAGCGCAGTACACGGTGCTCGGAACGCCTGGGTGATGAAGTCCACGCATGTGTCTGGGATTACATACACGCACACACAACATTTTACAGGATTCTTTTCACTTACACGCTGACTACCAAAGTGTTTTAGCTTTTTCTTCTGTTTGTCATAATTCTTTTAAAACTAAATAAATTTGATTGGGAATAATGACAGGTTGTTTCTTGTGTTCATTAGAATAAAGATTCCTCGTGAACTCCTACCTCACGTTATTACAATTGCTCATTTAAAGAATCACCTGAAGTTTTACTTCATGACTCTCACCCTGATCTACAACTCAAGGTATACCACCTTGTGGTTGGCACTACAGGAGGACTGGAATGTTAAATTATATTTGACTTTTACTTTACATTACACCTTTTATAACTTTTAACTTTTGCGGCTTCCTGTAGGCAGCAGGGTGTCTGGGACACAGGCCAGAGGGCTGCATAAAAATGGGCATAAATCATATAAACATATATATACACACATATGATTTTTTTTAATGTTAGATTCTTCAGGTTTCATTTCTCATCTATTATTCATTTTTTGCCTTCAGTTAGATCCACTCTTTCTTGTCCCCTTAAAATTCAAGTGGTTTTTAAAGTCTCTGATTCACCACTGGCACCACTTCAGTGTAATGCCAGCGTCATTTGACTTGTATATGAATAATCACCGCTTTCATTGGAAAAAGGAGTGCAAGAGCCAGGAAAGAAATGTACTATCACCTCTCCCAGGCCACCTGCCTGCACTGGAGGAGGTAAGGAATTCCAGGACAAGCTGTTTTTTAAACCCGGCAGAGAAAATACATTCAGAAGACATTACTTTATAAATCATTCCAAATGTTGGATCAGTTTGTCCTCTGAAGTCATAATATGATGCAGCTACTTTCAAAATCCATCTGCTCGCAAGACTAAGTAATTAAAATCCTCTCTCCTGCTCCCTCATGTAGCCTCCCTGAAATGCCCTGAGGTCTGTCCCTCCTTCCCTTCTGCTGCGAAGCCCGAGAGGTCACCTGGCACTGCGGCAGGTGGCTGCAGGTGCCCCTGCAGTAGGAGACCAAAGGGTCTGAGCTGGCCAGGCTGCTGGACTAAAAGAAACCCATGGGATGCAGAAGCTGCATCTCCTGACAGGTGCCTTCATCCATGTGCATCAGCACTGGTGCTGTGGTAGCCAGTTATTTTGCAGCTAATGCAGTTAAGTCCCTGCCAGCCTCCTGAACCCTGTCTCTGTCATATATCTTGGTGAGCTGATGGGGATTTAAACAATATTTGACTTGGAGGAATTACAAGGCAAACGCACAAGCCATCAAAGGCATGTTTTATAATCATGGCTTAGCATGATTCTTTTCTTTGGCATTTGACTGAAAGAAAAAAGACAAAAAAAAAAATTTAAAAGCCTTATGATTCTAAGCATGCAGAATGTCCCAGCCTTCTATCATTGTGAATCCATTTTCCCATGTTGAAGGGGGAAAGTTTACTCGGGAGTAATAAACAGGTCCCGTGGGACTGCAGCATGCTACTGCAGTCATGCACAAAGTGAGCCGGCCAGGAAAGGGATGTCAGCCAAGAGGCTTCAGTCCCGCACTTCAAAGGACAACACTCATGGGCAACAGCTTTATTTTCCTTTTAAAAATGCTCTGATGAGCACTTTGCTGCATTGCTAGGGATACTGCTGAGAGACAGCGTCCTATGCACATGGAAATACAAAAGGAGGATTCTCGTCTTGTCTACATCTGCTGTGGTATCCCAGAAAGGTGGACTACATCATGTAACAAATTTAAAATAACCACACACCCAACCTCATTACCAGGCTTAATAGGCAATGGATGAGAATCAAGTTAGTGGGATACTATTTCCTGAGAAGAGGTCATTGCTTCTCTGTGTCTCATTGTTTTGACCTGTGTATAGGTTTTTTAAACACTCAAGCACTTAGGGAAAAGCCTTCCTGGAGAAATCTGTTTGGAGCGGGTTACCTCCAGATGAGGTAGGTCTTACTTTTCTGGACAAACATCAAGAGCAACACTGGAGATTAATGGTGGGTGGGAGGGACACCTGTGTGGATGACATGACAAATGTTCCAGGCCAGCCCTGTTGTCACGCCCAAACCAAGGTAACAGTGCACAGGGAACTCCTTCTGAGCGGTTTCAGGGCGTTGTCTCTGCCTGGATAACCCCTCTGAAATGCTGCTCTGCCTCTTGAGACTTTTGCTAATCCCCATCCCAAGACAACATGTGAAAGGGTATTTTCCCACTGCATGTGCAACAATATGCAAGTAGATTCGAGAGCCCGGGAGGCAAAGCCAGCCCTCTGTAGTATGATGCTCAAACTGAGGTGAATTCACTAGGCTGGGAGGTAGAATAAGATTCTAATGCAAAGCCTACATTTCCTAGTGCAAAGCATTCAGTAAGGTCCCCCTGCAGTGGACAGGGCTGGAATGGATTGGATCTTGATTTATAAAGTGTCAGCCTCATGAGTAGACAGAACCTGGAATTAGCACCCGGTGGGTTGTGCAGCCTCATGGGAAATCTCAGCACCTGTTGTTGTAGGTGCCTACTGAAAAAACTCGTATCTGAGGGCATGTGGGCTTACGTGTGATCTTTATCACATTTATGCAGGTCTTAACTATAGAGGTATTTTCTTCTTCATCTTTTCCCTGCCAGTTGACAGATATAAGCTGCTGCTCAAGAAATAAGACCTTTTACCTGTTGCTCTTTACCTTGCCACTATGACTGCAAAACTTTATTTAACTCACCAGTGTCTGCACTTTTTCATCAGACACCTTATGATATGCCATCAAAATTTCCACTGCATTATTTGAAAATCAGATTGTCGTGTTTTTAAGAAAAACAATTTTAAATGGGAGAATTAATTACTGTGAACCTATTTCTAACTTGATCAAATATTAAAAAGTTGACAGGTTTCAGAATGCAATTTCCTTCACCGAGTAAGGTTCCTAACTTCCTGTTATTGCTGGGGTTTAGTTTGTAGCTGCAATAAGTTCAAGGCTGGTATGTATTCAGCTGCTATTTTCATGGCAATACCATGACCTGGTGACAGTTCTCTTCTCCAGTCTGAAGCAGAGAAGCCAGTGTGGGATGATCAACTGATATATTTATCACAATCTTGGAGCCAGGGTAATGAGAGAAGTGAGGACTTGGAAATCTGAAGATTACTACTGCATGACATTTCAAAAAAGCACAAGTTGGGTAACAGCGGAGTTGCCTAAAACTACTTTACTTAAGTTACTAGTAAAGGTGAACATCTTTACATTAGATTTTGCATCTTTACATTCTGTATTAAACAGCTCCTGACCTCTGCCGCTCCCCCAAAGTAGAGAGTTACTCAGCTCACGGGACGGGGCTCTGAGCTAAGACCACTGCCCAGCCCATGCAGTGCTCAGCCCCTTCACCACCTGAATGGCAGCTGACACCTGGGCCCAGCCTTCTCTTCGTGCCAGCATTTCATGTGCTGGCCATGAGAAGTTCAAAGGGAGAAGTTCAAAGGCATTTCTTTCGTGGACAGGATGGGGATCAGACTTCTAGGCAACACAAGCACCACTGGCCTGGTGAAAGTCCTACACAGGCTTGTTGACCTCCCCATAGCCTCCTTGGAGAAGAAGAAGCAGCATATTAGTGGAGTTCTGCTTCTCATGTCACTGATTTTTTCATAGATTCTCAACTTATTGGGTTTTACATCATCTTTGCTCAAGAACAGCCTCTTTTCACCTCCTCTGGAGCAATTGCCAGATTTTGCATTCTTTGACATTACCTTCTATTTTGATCACCTAGTAGAGCAGAAACCAGGGTACACTCCTGGTACATATTCCATCTGGTTAGAAAGATACGGTCATTTGCAATCAAAGCAGACCTACTGAAGGGTAATTGAGGGCACATTTAAATGTCTCTGTCAGAAAGGAGCCAACAAAAAAGGCAAACAGGTATGTTCTGAAGATCTCACCAATATTCCCTGAGTAAAGGGCAAAGAAATGCTCCTAAATGCACCCATCCAACATCCATCTGCAGTCAATTTAGAGTAGGTTCATCTTTAAAAGGGTCATTTTTGGGGGTTTCGCTGAAAGCAAGACAGGAGGCTTTGTGTTCTCACCTGGACTAGGCACCTCTAAGCAATGCCTTCGTGGTCCAGTCACTCCAGAACTGATCCTTCAAGCATAAAGAGAGACATGTTTGGCCCACCCTGGAAAATTCATCATCAAACAGAGAAAGAGGAAAGGTTTTATTCTGTAATGTCAGTGGTCTTTGCAAATGTGAATTTTAGCAGGAAAGTTCACAGAGAGTGATCTGAAGTTTTACAAATCCAGTTGAAGGAGGCCAACAAAAAGCTTGGGATAAACTGTTTATTATTCTGGAGATTTGTTCCCCTGAGACTTCCTAGAGGGCATTATTAATGCTGAGTGGCATGGAGACTGATCTGGCAGGAGAGATCTTCAGAGCTGGCAACAGCTGCCTGTCATCTTCCCCCAACATTTCTCCTCACTTTGGCCATGGAGAACTTCCTTCTCAGAATCCAAAAAGGAAATAAAATCAACAGGGAAAGGCTGAGCAGCTAATTTAAACCTGTCTCCAAACTGTTGCTGTGTTCTGACTGATTAATACCTGGGAAAGCTTGCTGAGAACAAATGCACACTGATGTCTCACCTTTTCAGCTGGTGTCTTTGTATCGGCCAGGAAGGTTGTTGTATTCCCTGGGAGAAGACTGGCTGTTCCTGGCAAGAGGACAAGTGACTCAGGAATGACTCACTGGTGCAGGAGAACCTGCTGGCAGCCACACTGTCCTCAGTAGTGGCAAAAGTCCTCTCTGCAGCTCAGTCATGGGGAAGTGCAGCAAGGCAGCCTGTACCCGGGTGCTGCAGTGTGGCACTCTGATGGCACAGACCTGGTGGAGTGAAGGAAGCCCCAAGGACATGCAGTACAGCAACAAATCCTCTCAGAGCTGGCCACACAAGGTGCCCTTCCTGGTTTTGCTTCAGCTCAGAGGGGCCAACACTTGTGCAAGTCTACTGGCTTTATCCTCAAGACAATTTTTCTTATTCTGCTTTGTTTGCCACAGCAGACAGTGCCACAGCCCTCGCATCCATCACAACCAGTGGGGGACAGTTCCTGCCCAGCTTCCCTGTCCAGCCCCGTGGCTGGGCCATGGAGATGAGGAATGATGTTCCCCACGGCCTCAATCACAGCAGTCAAGGGGCCAATTCATCACCCTTGCCTCCGCTGCAAGAGGCACCCAGCACAGTCCTTTCATGAAGTGGATCAAATGATCCCGGGCTTGTTACCCCAGGGTTCAGCCAAATATGTTTACAATGGCTGGCATTTAATTCAGCAAGTAATCCAAAGGGCTACTATGTATAGTTTAAAGAGTAAAACATTATTCCTCAAAAGACTTTCAGACTTTGGTTGCTCCTGACATGGACTGTTCCGGGCAGGTCCTTTTCCTCTGAGGTCAAAGTCTGTCTTCCATCTTAATATTCTTCATGGATTTGATACTTCTCTGTTTTCTTCTGCCATCTGTAAAATATCCAGTGACAATGATTAGTTTAGAAACTGACGATAATTT
Source organism: Mohoua ochrocephala (assembly GCA_013398855.1). NCBI lineage: Eukaryota > Metazoa > Chordata > Aves > Passeriformes > Acanthizidae > Mohoua > Mohoua ochrocephala. The sequence goes on along the minus strand of VZTA01007518.1, from coordinate 48,950 downwards.
GAGGAGAGCTGAAGGTAAATTCTGTACATGGGTGTAAGATCAGGAATGACAAATATTCTCACTGCAGATGGGATAACTAGCAATGGCATAAATAAAACTGTTTTCCTGATGTCATGTGAGGAATCCCTGAGAAACTGCTGGAGAAAGGAGAAGTAGTTAGGCAACTGACAACTGCCGACGTGCTTTTCTGCTTGGGACGCTGAGGATCACACTCACATGGTTAATATGTGATCCCAAAGGAGGAAAGATTAAAGATAGCCGCTCTGTTGATCAGAGATGCCATCAGCTGATCTGAGGCTACAGTAGTTCATGTGAGACCCTGCGTTCTGTCGTTGTGATAGCAGCACATCCCTCTGGGTGCTGGGAGTTGTCCCTTTGGCGTGTCGCGTGTCTCTGTGTTGACTGCTCCCCGGGGCTGGTGTGACACATGGGCCATTCTGTAGCACTGCCTGGGGCAGGCAGGCAGGGAGACATCTCTGGTGTTGCTGTGGTGTGGCAGAGTGACTCTTCACAGAAACCTCTTTGTTTTGCCTCTCAGCACTCTAAGCACTCTGCTTTTTGTGTATGTTGGATGTGGGAAAAAAATGTTTTCTCGGGGCAAAACAAATTCTAATTGCAGGTATGAAAAAATAAAATTCTTGCGACAAGTTCCTCCTCAGAGGGATGTCACCAGCCTCAGTGGTATTTCATACGAGTTGAATGTGGCCTGCCGACCTTAGAGATCAAAGGGTCTGGGTCCTGGATTTGAGTCTCTGCCAAACAAGCTTAACAGTCTTTTTCACTGAAAGGTGTGGAGGACATGGGAAATCCAGCATACACAATTTATCTTTTTTTTAGGTAAAATGGATGATGGACACAGAAGTACACCAATAGCTCAGCAAGATGCTGAAGGAGCACTGTTTGCCAATAGGATCAAAAAGTGGATGACAAAACTGGCCTATGGGAGTGATACAGCAAGTAGTCAGCAGTGCTGTTATATCACAATAGGGCTTGCACCAAGCATGGTTACCCCGAGATTAACATACCCTACAATGACCAAGATTATTCTGCCTGGCTATTAGCAAGCTGTGAAAATAGTATCACAGAGTCATACAATCACTTAGGTTGGAAAAGACCTTTGAAATCATTCAGTCCAGTTATAAGCTCAACGCTACCAAGTCCACCAAACTTGAAGCTGGTACAAGACACATTAGGTGCAGAAGCATACAAATAAGATATTTCTGGATCACAGTTTTAAAGGAAGAACATGTATGAAATTATGTGTTTAGGTAAGAAGTGCAGAAGAAATCTAAATAGCTGCCCTACGGAGTCTTTCTTCTACCTCAGGCAGTAGTCTGTGAAAAGCTTCAGGTTAGATCTGCAAGAAGACTTAGATATCAGACAGGCACTGTTGAATGTTAAATCTAAAATTACATCCACAGAATCTGTCTGTTGGCTGCTCTTAGTCTTGGAAACACATGAAGGCCCTAAACATTTACTCTTCCGTCACTAATACCCCTTGTGTCTCCAAGCGTACTCTACGTGCAACACAGTGATGGGTAAAAGGCCTCCAACCTGCCTTCAAACAGGTTTGCACAGGTAACTGTCACCCCACAGTGCTGTGCAGAAATACCAGCCCAGAAACCTGAAACTGTGAGGGCTGGCTGGGCTGCTGCTGCCAGCAGGCAGAGTAGTCAGGGCAAATGTCTGCACCGCAATGACTCCCAGAGTGTGGTCTAAGAACAGCCACAGGCTGCCCTCTGTGTCTGCTGGGGGGCTGAACAGAGCTGATGCAGGTCTGGTTTCTGCAGGGCCGTGCAGCTGGGTGCCCATCTCAGGCCATGCTGAAGGGCTGTCACAAGCGAGATAAATCTTCCCTGTCCCTTCTTGCCTGCGAGATCTGAGCTGATAAGAACTTTCTGGAAATGACGATCGGATGAGGCTGAAAGCTAAACGGGGAAGATGGTGACTAATTCCACCTGTTGATAAATTGCTTGATGCTGAAAGCATTCACTTATTAGGATGAGCAGTGTTTGAGTCTTGCCTTGGTGAAAAGGATCCTGGACCTTATCCAGCCTCCCAATAATTTCCTCAAGCAGAGACTGACCATGTGTTCTGTGGTGAGGTCACTGGGTCTCTTCTGCAAAGCAGCACAGCCTCCCTGGTGTAATTAAACACGGATTGGTCTTGAGAGAGAACTAAAAGAATTCATGTTTGTAATATAAAGTGAATCTAAAGAAGTTCTGGGTCTGCTCCAGCACCTCTTTCAAAGTCTTGATACTGGATGTGCCCATAAAGACTACCCAATTCGATGCTTAAGTTTACTGGCTCATCTGCACTCCTGGCATACATGGAAAGTAGAGAAAACTTCCTTTACCAGACTTCCGTTCCCATGTAGCTCTGAATACCCTGGGCTGGGAGATGGCATGAAGGTTATTTTCAAACCCATAATTATGGATTTGCCTAACTTAATTCTTTTGCTATTTATCAAATGAAGGAAAGGAAAAATGATCTTGTGACTGAGGCAGAGGGCTGGCATTCATGAGCTTGGGACTTTATTCATCTGTTCCCTGGGTTTCCTGCTTGGCCCTGGGCAAACAGCAATCTGCCCATGCCAACATTTCCTCCTCTGTAATGTGCAGATAAGGGTGCCTACTTCACAGGGCTTGTGTTAAGCTAAATTCATTATAATATTCTTATGTTTTCAGGACTTTTTTTCCTGAGATTTGCACTTGTATTGGAAGTACAAAGAATTATTTTAATCATTATTGCTAACAATAATGATGAATGCACTTCAGTTTGGAATGCATGCCTCTCACATGTTTGTTTATAGCTTCAGAGCATAATAAATAATTCTGTAGATACAATCTCTTCATCTTGTTCCCCAGCCCCCTGCTCACCCTGCATGAACCTGCAGTTCCACTGGCAGTCCTAGACCAGAGCTCCAGGGTTAGCTTGGCCTGCCACATTCCCTCATGGAGTTTATAATCAGTAGGATCATCTCTAAGCATAGCCTCCCTCATCACAGTATTACCCTGCTGTGGTTCCCCAGGCAGCAGCATTTGAGGGGAGAGGCAGGAGCATATTTCTCCTACAGGTCAGCAGTGGTCTACATAGCTCCACAGGCAATGCCTTTGCTCCAGGGCTTATGAAGATCCTACATGAATTGTGGTAATTATAATTTCATGCTCCTGTGAGTGTGAGTAGTATTGGCCTCACCATATTCTTGTGACTGCATGTGCTGATGGTCCCTTCTTCTCCCATTATTTCCCTCCCATAATTTTGTGCTTCAGCCTTCTCTCTGTTTTTTTCTTTGACTCTGCCCTTAGAAATCTCAAATTGCTTAATTTTTTCTTTTTTTTCTTTTCCTCTGATGTATTCTTCATCCTATCTCCATTCAATTTAGTATTTTGCCAATTTTTCATTGGTCTTTCACTTCAGGGAGCTCTGCTTTGTAAAAAAAAAAAAATACAGCTGGGTAACAATATTTGCTGCTATCCAGAGTCCAGTGGTTAACTCCACTAAGGATGTCTGCATGAGCTCTGGTCCTCACTGCTTTGAAAAAATCCCAAGGAAATGGGGCATGACAGTAACTCGAGGAGAACAAGCTGCCAATATTCCATTTAAAGGCTGATGCAAACTGTGAGAGAGACGGTCCAGATGCAAATCAGTTATTTTTGGAAGATATACCCATGATGACATGGCCACCCTCCTCTCATGTGTTATGAACAGTGGGTGTGAAACACAGAGGGTATCAGATGTCATAGAGTAGATAGATCCCAAGAGATGAGGGGGACCACAGTCCTCAGCCACATGTACCCTGTATCATTTTTCTTTGTGAATGTGGTGCATGGAAAAGAGAAGTCTCAGTGAAATAGAGATATGGGGTTTTGTCATGCTTTTGTATTCCTCTTCTTTTTCTAAATTACACATCACATTTTCTACTGCGAGCTTTCTCAGTGCTGAACAAGACACCGTATTAAAATATTTTTTAATTGGAGGGAAATTAATCTCCCTGCCTTCTGTTTGAGCCAGTCACCCAAGTCCCTTGGTTGTCTTTCATTTTCATAATTCTGCTAGTATGTCAGATGTTTTTTATCTCACCTCTCCACCAAAGAAGTTCCTCGTCCTTGCAGACCAAGTCTTGGTGGCTGGCCATGACCATGATCCATCGCACTGGTCTATCCCACAACATGTCCAGGCTCTATCCTGACTTGACTCTTTGGGAAATCCTAGTTCTCAGCTGTTACGCTGTGACCCTTTTTAAACAGTGATGTCACCCACACCGGTCAGTGCCCTCACTAAGATGACGGTGGGTCTGATGAGACTTGGTTCAAGTTTAGCACTGAGACCACAAGGAAAGGAGTGTCTTGATGTCATCCCAGAGATGATATCCATGAATCAGATCAGCATGTTCTGGCCAGCTCAACACATCAGCTTGCCTTTCAAGTTGCTTCATAGAGGGATTAGGTTTTCTTCTTCTCTTATGTAGCAATAAGGGAGCAAAGAAGACTCCCTTTTAAGAGCTAGTTTCAGAAGGTCTGTCCTGCGTCAAAACAGCTGAGCTATCTTGATTGAGTTACCTTGGCCCAGAGCAATGATCTGAGCTGACAGTTTCTTGGAGGAGCTGTACCACGTATTTTTTGTCCTTTAGTTCCCTGCATGCAAAATTTTCTGCTAAGAGCAAACATCTTCCCATCTGGGATTCATGGGGCTCCTTTATAGTCCTGTGAATATTTAGCAGCTCTATTCTGCCTCTCTCTTAATGGCTGTCTGCCTGAGGACACTTAGAGGTGCAATATTCTAAATAACTGTAAATTCAAGGAAACAATCCCCTTCTCAAAAAATGTCTCAGGGGTAAAAATAACCACAGAAGTAAAAATGTGGGGGAAAATGAAATATCTAGTCAAAGAAATGAAACTTCATTTGTTTATTTATCATCAATGCATACCTTGCCTGTTAGCAAGTGGAAATGGCATACTGCCTATGCCATGGGTATATACCTAGATGTGTTTAATTTTTTTTCCTCTGCATAAGGACAACTATAGGCATTAGTAGACGTCTAGTGCAATGTAAGGTACTTACAGGTAAATTTGCTTGCTGGCATATCTCTGAACAAAATTCAAGTGTTGCAAATAGAAGGCATCAATGTCATTTATTTTTAACTTTAAAAGAAAGTTCACAGAATCACAGAATCACTAGGGTTGGAAAGAATCTCTGGAGATCATCTAGTCCTGCCCCCTGCCAAGGCAGAGTCACCTAGACCTGGTGACACAGGAACGTGTCCAGGTGGGTTCCGAATGTCTCCAGAGAGGGAGACTCCATGACCTCCCTGGGCAGCCTGTTCCAGTGCTCTGCCACCCTCAACGTAAAGAAGTTCTTCTCATGTTGAGGTGAAACTTCTTGTGTTTTAGTTTATGGCCATTGCACCTTGTCCTGCTGCTGGGCACCACTGAAAAGAGTCTGGCACCATCCTCCTGGCACCCACCTTTGAGATATTTATATGCATTATTGAGATTTGCTCTCAGCCTTCTCTTCTCCAGACTTAACGGGCCCAGTTCCTGCAGTGTCTCCTCTTAAGAGATGCTCCAGGCTCCTCATCATCTTCCTGGCTCCCCACTGGACCCTCTCCAGACACATCTTTCCTTTCCTATACTGAGGAGCCTAGAACTGGACAGAGCTTTACAGATGTGGCATCACTAGGGCTGAGTAGAGGGGCAGGATCACCTCCCTCAACCTGCTGGTCACACTCTTCCCGAATCACCCCAGGAGTTGGCCCTCCTGGCCACAAGGGCACTGCCAGCTCATGGTCAACTGGTCATCCACCAAGACTGCCAGGTCCTTCTCCACAGAGCTGCTCTCTGGGAGGTCCGCCCCCAGCCTGTGCTGCTACTTGGGGTTATTCCTCCCAAGGTGCAGGATCCTGCACTTGCCCTTGTTGAACCTCATGAAGTTTCTCGCCACCCAATTTTCCAGCCTGTCAAGGTCCAGCTGAATGGCAGCACAGTCTTCAGGTGTATTGGCCACTCCCCCAGTTCCATGTCATCATCAGACCTGCTGCGGGTACATTCCATCCCTTTGTCCAGGTCATTGATAAACAAGTCGAATAAGACTGGACCCACTCTTGATCCCTGGGGAACATCACTGACTACAGGCCTCTAACTGGGTTCTACTTCTCTGATCACAACCTTTGAGCTCTGCCATTCAGCCTGTCCTTGTTATAGCCTTAGTGTTCATAAATAGACAATGCTGTAACGAGCACAGAGAAGAAATAAACTTCCAGAAAATTGTCTGGAAAAGGATCTCTCTGTCTATGCACTTTAGTGAAGTTAGCTCGGTCTTAAGGTCTGAGAGTAATACTGGTACCATACCAGACTTTCTAACAGTCTTATGTACCTAGACAGTACTTTGTCCTCATAAGCAAAATGCTGTAGCTGGAGGCAAAATTAGGCATTGTGTATACAAACGCAATAAAACTAAACATTTTGTGCAAGAAGATAATCTTTGTAATGCCTTCATAATAAAAGTTTTTTCTTGTAACTTCTCTAACCAGAACTGGATCTGAAAATTCTCACCTTAATTTTTGCTCTTATCTCTATGTATTTCATCTGCAGTAGTGAAGATTTGAAATATGTTTCCCAATCTTTCAACTTTCCCATGCAAAGGGAAAAGAAACATTGCATCAACATTTTATTTTACTTTTTCTCCAGATTTCTCTTTTCATATCAGACCTTCAGAAGAAAAAAATTCCTCAAAACAACAGGTTGTCTAATCTGGGTTTCACATCTCAGCTGCTATTACTGTATAAATGATTTTGTTTAGAGACAGCTTGGCAGCATGTGACACTCCATCATCAAAACCCAGCAAGCCTCAGTCATGTGTTTAGTGTCATCTCGGCATCTTTGTCTATAGCAATTTGCCACGTCATTCAAAAAAACAGAAGTCAGATTTTGAGAACTTGCACCCATTAAATGCAGAGCTCTGCAGAGGGGATGAGATTTTCTATTTTGACCAAAAAAAGCCACTGTAGAAGATGATTTTGAGAAAGAGCTATGTGAGAAAACCTGGCCAACATAGCAAGGTTCCAAATTGGGTAACGGGAGCAATAACAATACAATGAACTTTTATTTGTATTTATATAAATTAATTTCTTAATTTAATTATGCTATTATGCCCACAAATTTGTATCAAATCCAACAACATAAAACCAAACTCCATTTAATGAAGACATAATAACACAGCAAGATCCCACTGTGTAATTACACTAAGGCCTTGATGAGTAGCCAAATGAACCCACTGTCCTTTCCCTTGTCCTTTGGTGACAGTCATTTGTTGTTCTGCTTGAACTGAAGCAATTTTTTTTTCTGCACTGTGAATGCTCACATTAACATTTCTTGGAGTCTCCCCTGTAGCATGGGTGGGTTTTTTAAAAAAACCCAGAGCATAGTGTATGACCTAAGCACTAGAAAAGTCAGGCCCGAACTGTGCAGGAACTTAATGTGCATTGCCAGGAGACAATTTCCTCTGCTGCCATCATGGAAAGTTTATGGACACTCAAGATCTAAGGTGGCACTTTGATGTGCTGTATTTGCAACATGTGTTCAATCACCAGCTGATTTTAAAAAAACTTATTAAGTTCACGAGGGCCGTGAGCTCATAGTAAGCAAAAAGTCATTGACCTATGCTTTGATGGATATGGTTACTGTCTTTTTTTTTTGTGATGGCAGGCCCCTCTGGCAGTCACATGGCTGTTCAGACTTCTTTTCATCGTTTGGGTGTCAGGATACACATGGGCTGAGCTGCACTGGTAGCCCTACTACTTTTTTCTGGCGGCAGCCCCGACAAAAAATGTTGAAGTAGAAGGGAGTGTGTGTTGCTTGCATGTTTAACACATTGGACTTTTCAGAGAACAATATTGTCCTAAAGAAGAACTGCATTGATAATACTATCTGTGGTGTGGTGCTGAGGTACACCAGGAGCAGAGCTCTCTGCAGCTTTACATTTGGGTGTGGGACCCTGGGAGAAAGGCCGACACTTGCAACCCTTCCTCACTCAGGTCTGCAGTCACTGAGACTGAAATATAACTATAGGGTCACACTTACATTGTGTTTTCAAAGACTTATAGGATAGTTTGGGTCGGAAGAGACCTTTAAAGACCATCTAGTACAGCCCTCCTTTTGTGGGTAGCCTCCTGCCTTGGTTTGTTTCTCTTGCCTCATGAAGCTGTAAGCTCTTGCCTCCAAGTGCTGCTAAAATAGCCATGAATAGATTCACTGCCCGTCCTTTGCATGTGAGCCATATTCTTCAGTCTTGCCTGGCTAGGTATGACATGGTGCTTTTCCTGCTCCCTAAGTGGATAAACACTCTCAGCTGGCCAGAGTAAATTAATTTCAGATGCAGGTAATATTCAAGGGTCTCCATTGGCCCACTTGTGCTTTTGGTTTTATTCAACTCAGTTGTCTTCAATAGCCAATTTGGCTAAATAGAGATAATGAAGAAAAAAGTGAGAAAAGGTGTAGGTGAGCTGGTAAAACAGGCTTTCCTATGGCAAGCAGGCTCTTCTTATCTGGTAAGCAGGACTTAAGGGCTTGATTCTCTGATATCCTGTCTCTTGTGACATTGGTAATACTAAAGCAAATACCTTTCTATAAGTTGGCATTTTTTTTCTATCCACTTTGCATTCAGGCAAATACCGAGCCAAGCCAAAATCATCATAAATGAATATTCATAAGAGAAAATAATGAGTGAAATGACAAGATAAAGGGGCAAAATGTATTCACCTACATGGCTCTTTCCTATCCCAGCTGAAAGATTAGCTTTTGTAATCATGTTATTTAATGACCCCAGGCAGTGTTTAGCATTTCTAACCCATGTTTAAGTAGCTGCTGCTGGTCTCCACACATTTTTAACCCATGATATAAAAGCACTGCATAAAGTCAGCACTGTGTGTAGCATAAGTGCACTCTTCTATTGAAATCATGTCATTAGAAATGTTATTTTCATAGAACGAAAGAGCCATTTATGTTGGAAAAAACCTTTAGATCATCAAGCCCAACGGTAATTTTGCTGGTAACTGAAAAAAGTTATTTAACCTTCTTAAAGCCTGTGGACAGACACCTTTAAAAAGCCTGAAAATTAGAGAGTTAGGGTAGAAGGTCAGCCAACAATTCCATAGTTTGCCTTGTTTTTCTTTTCTGGCAAGAAAAAAGGGCCTGGGAAAACTCTCCTGAGCTGAAACTGCAGCTGTGTCACAGAAATGACACGAGCACAGGAAATAGTTGCCTTATAGCTGCTCGCTGGGGTCCCAGATGACTTCAGTGACGTTCGCTCCATGTGTGTGCATCAGGGGCAGCAGAGTAATGTTCCCAAAACCAGTGCTCCTTGGGCCAGCAATGGCTTTCTCTGCCCCTTTCAGGCTTTCTGTGACAAGGGTGCTCGGAGAACTGTATGATTTTGCAGGGGCTCCTACACCACTGCTTTACTTACTCCACAGAAAATTGTCCAACGTGAGGGACACTTCTATTGTTTTTGTCAAAGAGAAATGTGAAATACTTACATCCCTTTCCAGTTAATTAGATAATTATGTAATTTTGTATCAAAAGAGCTTCAAGTGATTAAACTGTTGAAAGTGGTAGCTTCAATTATAGGAAGCCTCCAGGGACAATATTGCAGCCGCAGTACTAATAAATAATTGTCATCACAATAATAGATAACACAGAGGCATGCTACTTCTCAGTTGTCCTAATGGCTGCATAACTTGATAAGAAGGATACCACTGCTGATAGATAAGAAAACACTTGATATTTTACTAGGTCAAATTTAAATTACTCTTTTAAAAACGCTTTTGTAAACAAAGCAATTATTTTCTCAGGTATGACAAGTTTGCATGCTTCCCACTAGGAAAATAAATCACTTGGGAATCAAGACATAAAAAGTCACACAAGACAAAGAAGGAACAGCATTTTAAACAAAAAATCACAGGTGATCCATGTGCTGAAAACTCCTGTCAGAGCTGGTAGTAGCAAACAAATCGGTGATGGGCAGGTTTCATAACTTTATAGTTAATTGTTAAGACTAAAAGGAGAGTAAGCACATGAAAGACTGTAATAAAATAGGACTAATATCTGTAAAGATCAGAAGATATGCATACCTTCGTCTATTTTGCTTTTCATTGTAATTTAAGATGCTAAGTTAGCTTACTGCTATAAAATTGTTATCTAAAATCAAATGCTGGGGTTTTTTTAGTGTTATCCCTTCCATTTTTCTATTTTACTGCTGTTACATTTAAATCCAGATGTCGGCATTTGAACATTTTGCAAATAAGTGGGATAAAATAACCCAGGAATCCTAATGGACAGCTTTATGAAGCACACTGGATAAATGTAAAGCAGACTTCACTAGTATTTATTTTACAAAAGACTTTGATGAAATTTTTGTTTAAGGGTTGTGTAAGTTCCAAGCTAACTATTGACATTTTATAATAGTCCGTTTATTTCTAAATTTTGTAAGTTTTGGTGCTTTTTTTTCCACAGCTTCAATTTCTGTTTGGTAGTATGAATTCATCCTCCTGCCAGCATCCGATAGAGAAGGAGGAACTGAATGAAGAGTGGAGAAAACCTGCAGGGTCCTCCTGTCACTCTGAAATTCAGTTACTCCTGACTCGTTTTCTATAATGATATATAGGAATTCTAATTAACAGTTCTGTAACTGTTTGACAGCAAAATAGTAAACATTTGTAAAGTTCTTTCTTGGTTCTAAACTCTGTTTCAGTTCATTACATTTTATTTCAAGGTGTCCTAGACTTACAGATGAGAAAGATGACAGAGTAACAAATGGTGTCTTGTCAGACACCTCTCTTAGTGTCTGTGAAGGTACTTCACAAGCAGCTTCATCTTTGCTTTTTTCTTTCAAAAAATTATCTTAATGGACCTGGTTGTCTGGTAGAAGGGAAGCAGCTAATGATGTGTGGACAGAAAGGAAAATGTAGGTGATATAGTAGGAAATGGAGAAAATGGCAGATCCCTCGCTTCTTCAAACACACACACACAAACGCTGCACTTCACAAACACTCCTTAATTACGGAGAGATAGCATAACACAAAAATAAACCCTTTAATTGTGTGTACTGCTGGCTGCAGCAAATGATGGGTGTTTGGTTGGGAATGAATTAAAGTGATGTGTAAACATATTTTTTCATTCAGGCACTGGTGTTTTTTCCTTGGCAAGCCATTAGGACAACGTAGGAGGCACACATGGGATGAGGACACCCTTAGCATTCATCTTCAGAGCTGGGCAGAGAGAAGCTCTGTGTTGCCCTCCTTCCCCTGCCTCCATGATTTCTGCAGAGTGAGAGTACAACCTGGTTTGTGGCTCCTCAAGGAAAACCCTGTCCATGCATGCTCAGAGCAGGACATCACTACACACAGGATCAAATGTTGGCTGTGGCTGAGGCCTTGCTTCTGGTCCTATGTCTCTGCTGGAGATAGAAGATGGGAGCAGGAAAAAACCCCAAAGGCTTGTGCTGGCAGGAGCCAGGAAAGCTGCTGTTGGCAGTCCGTAAGTGCAGTGGGTAATAGGTTCTGCTGAGCTTGCAGGACAGCTCGTGCAGCAGAGAATGTCATGCATACATTTTTTCAGGACCCAGTTCAAGTTGGGACTTGATTCTTCCTCTCCTATTTTTAAACCAGAATGACACAGTTGATTTCAATGGGCAGGCACAGGTTTATTGCTGAGTTTAGTAACCCAGCTCATTCAGATATTCCCTTCACCTGAATATACACTTACAACTGTGGCGTGCAGAGGGGGGAAGAAAAGCCTTTTCCCAGCACGCGTGATGCCACAGGCAGATTGCACACACAAAATACTGTGAGTCCGGCTCAGGCCACATCCATAGCCCACGCATAGTGGCTTATAAAATAATAAAACAGCAATAAACCTGAAGAGATCCCCTGATGCCTGCTTCCACTGCATCCCCAAGCATGATCTATTCTTTCTTGCTCCAAGCAGGTGGCAGTGTGGTGGGGATTTGATCCCTTTGCTCTAGGGAAGCCTCCTTCTCAAGCACCAGCCTCCTCCTATGTCTTGCTGGGATTTACTCTACACACATTAGCTAAAAGGAGCTACAAGAAAGCTGGAGATGGACCCTTAACAAAAATGTGTATTGATAAAACAACAAAGAATGGCTTCAAAATGGAAGAGGGTAGGTTTAGATTAGATATTAGGAAAAAATTCTTTACTGTGAGGGTAGACAAACACTGGAACAGGTTGCCCAGAGAAGTTCTAGATGCTCCAATCCTGGAAGCTTTAGGCAACCTGATCCAGTGGAAGGTGTCACTGACCATGACACCATGACTGGGGGTTGGAATGAGATGATCTTTAAGGTCTCTTACGACCCAAACCATTCTGTGATTCTATGATTCAGGTGGCCGGCAGCCACCAGAGCTGCTCCTCAGCTGGGAAGAGCAGGGAGTCAGCGAATGGTCCAGCCCTGTAGCAAAGGGCAGCTGGAAAGCAAGGCTGAGAGTGTTCAGGATCTGGGGTTACATTTTGGGAATGAGGGAAAGGAATGTCAGAAGGGCCAGGACAATCTAGAGAAGAGGCCACCACTGCCTCCCATGCTGGCACTGGCACCAGCAGCCCCTAGCTGTAGTGCTGCACTGCCCCTCTCCTTCCCTTCGTGAGGCAGGAGCCCAAGCCTTCGTCTTTCAGCTGCCATCATTTTCCTCCTGCCACAAAGATCCCTTGAGCAGGCCGTGCCCAGGTGTGATGCGCTGCCCCTGTAGCGGGGTTGTCTGGCCAGGTACAGCCCAGCCTAGAGAGCGTCTGCGAGGGTCATGCAATGTGTGTGCAACACTCAACAGGTCTTACAAAGGTCTGTTTTGAGACAGCAATGATGACATTAATAATGACTGGCCTTTATTAAGTAATGGTGTAACTTAATTAAATTCACTGCAATTGGATCATCAGTTTTGACTTTTTTTTTTGCCAAAGGGGTAATCTAGAGACAGTCCAAAGTCACCAGGGAGAGGACAGCCAAATTAAATGTCCAGGCTGGAATCAACTTAACAGGTAAGGTTAAGCCTGGATTTGGACATGGATTGAACAGTATGGTCAGACACAGTTTATACCCTCAGCTTCCGTGAGCAAGCCTAGCTTTAGTGAAGATGAGACAGCCATTTCCATCTATATATAGTGACAAATCCAGAAAATCTAACTGGTGCCTGGTGAACTTAAAATAATACAGCGGTCTCTGCACTTGCGTAGGTTAGAAATACAGTATTATTTTATACCGCTTTGCCTAATTCCATATGGAAACTGAAAGGAATGTTGAATGACCATCAATATGGTCATATTTGTATGCCTGTACAGTGACCTCTACCTGAGGGCTTTTACTCCCATGGTAATTCCAGTTAAAAAGAAATGCCCTCTCTAATCTCAATAGTCAGACCAGTAAAATATTTGGAGCACAAAGCAGGCCTGAGTGGGTGTGCCTGTCCCTGCAGTCAATGCCAGTAAGATAGGAAGGCTTGGTGCTATTTTAAACACAACCATTGCACTTTTCCTGCAACACCCCTGCGTGTACATCTAGCATGGTGTGCACTTAGCTCCAAAACGGGCAGTGAGGAAGCTGACAAATTGTGTGTGTGTTTGAACTTTCATAACCCCCTCATCTGATGTGCTGCAATCTCCGCAACAGCGAAAGACTTCTTTCTTCTTGTGCCCTGAAGAAATAAGTTCTCATTGCTTTTTCTAGAGTAAAAAATGAGAAAATATTTTTCAGCTTTGCTTTTCACTTTTTCTGGCTGACCCAGTGGACACCTGTAACTCACTAGATCAATTATAATCATTTTAAAATCATTTCTCATTATTTTTCCTTAGTTCTCTCACATTGTCCTTCTTTCCTTATTTTCACCCAAATTTGTCAACCTTCCACTTCAGAGCCTCGTCTTGTTTCATATCCTCCCTTGGTTTTAGAGTTTTTCAGACTTCTCCATTCCTGGGGACCAGGATGGAGATGTAGCCTTTTGTCTCCTACTTGTCCCTCACTCTGGGGAAAGACATGTGACAGCTCACAGAAGTCATGATTTTTGAATGCTTTCATGCTCTGGGATTGCTTAATCTGTTTTCTCCCCCCAGCACCCACTTTTCCCTTCTTCACACTGTTTTTGTGGAGCGAGTCTGACTGCTGCTGCAGGTGGAAAAGCCAGGCTGGCACTCGATCTCCTGAGACCCCTCTGGGAAGCCAGGCTTCTGCAAACCCTGCCTGACCCAGGTGCCACAGGACTTTAGCCCATGCTTCTTGACAGCAGCAATAAGGAGTTGTTAGTTATCCTTTCCATTCAGGTATCTTCATCTGCTGTCCATACTCAAACAAAACTTTAAAGCACCTCTGTGGCATGTTAATCTATAGAAAGTGCCCGAGACCATGCAGTGGAAGAAAGGAATGAAAAGATGAAGAACTCACATCACTGGTTACACCTTTTATTCCTCTTCTGGACTCCTTCCTCTGTGACCATGTACAAGACACAATATTTCTGTGACTCAGTTTCCACTTTAACAATGCAGTAATAATCCCTGCTTTCTAGGAATACCGTGAGGATAATGCTTCAACCATTGCATAATGTTTTGGGATCATCATTCAAAAAAGTCACAAGCGACAGCAAGAGTCCAGGCCTCTGTCCTCAACTGTTTTAGTCCACAGCATGAAGAACCTCCTGTAGAGGGTTCACTAGCCTCAGCTCTGGTGACACACTTGCCACTACCCTCATCTCACAGGGAAAAAGGCAGAAAAAATACTTTTCTCTGTGAGTCTCTATGCAAGGCTTGTAGAGAGGTGTTCTAACACCTTCCACGCACAAGATGTGTTGTTCCATTACTTAAAGACAAGAACTTGAAGAAGCGTAACAGTTAAAGAAGTGGCTACCAGACAGCGAAACTGGAATTGTACGGTCTGTATTTGTGCAGGGGAACAAGTGCCCTGCTACAGAGAAATGGTGAGCAATTACCAGTTCCAATTTGTGGTAGGAATTTTTTTTGAATGAGGATTTAATCTGTGATTTGTATGTCTGAGTTCAGAGGAATTGCTATTATGTCTTGTCCTGAGGTGGCTAATGAGCCTTTTCTCCACTGATGGGTCTATGTGGCTCCTGTCAGCAAGAACTGTAGTGATATTTTGGTACCAACAGGGAAATAACTCCTAGTGCTTAGCAGTATTTCTGAAGCAAAATCAAAAGCAGAAAGCTGTTCTATTTTATTCCTCTTTTCCTTTTGGGAGGGAAGTCACAGCAGCTCACTGTGGCTTAGTCAGTAAATCCCCAGCTGGGATTTGAAACTCATGACATCAGAGAACAAAGCATCTTTGCTGTGCTAGTGTAGGCAGCAGTGATGTGTCATCGGCTACCACGCACATGTTAGCGTATCATGAGGGTTCAGTTCTGTTTTATCGACAAGGAGCAACCTTATACTTTGGTACTATGTAAACACTGTGTCTATTCACGGTCTCTCTCCTTGGGTAATGGTTCTCACATACAAAGTAGCAGCATGCAGAAATCAGTCTGCTGATGAATGAATTACTTTGATCAGGGCATTTTGTTAGTGTTCTTTATTTTTAGGTAGTGATAAAAGAAGCTTCTTTTGTATGAGAGTCACAGGCCAGGGAAGAAAAAACATGATTTGTATAAAGTGTCAACAGGAACTCATCCATGCATTGGGGTTCCTGGAAAGCAGAAGGTAGAGAGTAGCATCCAGAATACTCTTTTATACTACAGCTATTTTTCGAATGCCAAAAAAATAGAGCAGGAGCACAGAAATTGCTGCCTAAAATCATGTCACCAGTAAGCTTAGCTCCATTTTCCTTTCTTAAAGAGTGCCCAGCTGCCACAAACTCAAAAATAACAGCCTTCAGTTAACAGTATCACGAAGTCCAGCTGTTGCTGGGTACATCCACACGCTAAATGCTAAAATGTGTATCGGGGTTTTATGTGCGACTACCTGGCTCCAGCTATTCCACAGGACCCGTGTGTTTGCACAGACCTGTCCTGTGCAGCTTCCTGTCGCAAGGTGAGGTCTCATCCTCTCTGGCAATGGGGGGAAACATCTGTGCACAGTTCCCGTGTGGTGGCGGATGCTGCACGGGAAAGTCCCAGTGCACTGCAGAGTGCCTGCATCCACCAGAGCTGCTGAGTTCCTCACATGTGAAAAACATTCCATACTGTGCCGTGGCTTCACCTAGGCGTGGGCAACCTGCCTGGGGGCCACCTGCCCCGCTGTCCTGGTACAGTCACCCTCAGTCACCTGTGCCCAGTTTCCACCTTGCCCCAGCAGCGTGGGGCCCATGTCTTGGGCTCGGCCATGGAGGGGGAAAGCCACGTGTGCTGGGCCCCAGGAGACCAACTGCTGCTTACAGGTATCTCTGCTCTCTGTGGAAATGTGCTTACAAGGTTTTTGAAGGTGAATATGTCGGTGTATTTTCATAGTCTAGCTTGCATATGGTTTATATTTCCTGTGCTATTTCTTCACGTGACTTATCGCATTCCCCCTCTCTCTCTAGTGCCTTTGATAATTCAAAACAGACTGCAGTTAAAAAGTGATTTATGCCCTTCTAAAAATCTTCTTACATTTTTATTACAACTCAGAGTATTCTTGTTATTACTCCAGCTCTCCAGGAATATAATTAACTACTTGAGGGATTTTTAAAAGTTGTGTCATAGTCATTATCCCAAGAGTCTTCACCTCTACAACAGCAATTTTGAGCATAAAGATGTAAGTAACTGGCAAGATTTTGAAAAACTAGGTATTGGATCACGGCAGGAAGGAATCATCCTCTTCAAAGTTATAAATGAGACCTAGGAAGAGAAGATAAACACATAAAAAATATTAGAATATTGCCTATTAACCCATTTGGGAAATAGCAGCACAGATGCTGCTCCCTCACAGCAAAGGTGAGGCAATCAATCTCTTCATCCTTTTCGGAAATATTATTACAGCATATAATAACGTATGAGGGCAAACCACATATTTAGGTTTATCTTCTATGCATTCCAAACTCTTGCCATTACATCCTCTTTCCCTGAATACTTTATACATCTCACTGAAATTTCTCATTTTCTTTCACAATTCTAAAACATTATTTGACAATGTTTTTGTACTAAAGTGTTTAAATATGTACATTCACTGTTTCCATTAAGAATCAACACCAGACATAATGCTGTGACATTGTTTTCTGAAACCCTAGGACTGTGATGTTAAGAATTGTGGTGCTCTGAGCCATTACTGTGGAGCTTGTAGAGAAAATTGTATTAAGTCCCATTATGGGCAAATGAGGACTTGACAGTTTCTGGAAAAGAGCAACAGGTAAACTCTAAGAATGCAGACACTCAGTAGTGACAAAGAATACCATACTTAGCAGAAAGGGCTTGGATTTTGTGCTATGGCACTAAATGCTAGACATGAAATATCATCCTTGGGAAAGAAAAGCCTTTTCTAGCAGAATTTTTGTGAAAAATCTGAAAGGGGGACTTTAATTAAAAGCTGTATGTAGTAGAAGTACAATCCTATTGACACTTAATATCAGTGACAGTCATCAGTGAAAGGGTAAGAGGGCTTTGTACAGATGCCATACGTAAATCTCTGCAGCCTTTTGTGCTCAAGTTTCTATCTGTCATTTTGAATCTGTGCTAACATGACAAAGCAATGGTTTACAACCAAAATACTTTATTTTATTTTAAATAACCTCAAGTAGTACAAAAATCTATTCACAGAAGCTAAAAAGCTTATAACTTACTTTGTGTTCTATGTATACTACACAAGTTTCACATTTAACAGTAACTCAGGATTTTCAAAGTGACACAGTCATCAGAGAGAGCTTTTGTGGTGTCTTGCCTAATGATAGCATGATAATCTATTCAAGAGCTAGAAATGGCCCCAAAGAAACTATTACAGTGCAATAATGTACTGGAAAAGACATAATCAGAGCCCATAGAACTGGGAAGAAGCCTTCAAACAGAAGTGTTTTAACAGCGATTGTTCCCAGCAGAACTATGAAGCCTGTCTGGCTATACTCTATTGAAGAGGAGTCTGAGAGGCACAAATATTCATGAACTTGGCTGGCAGCTGAGCAGCAGATTTCTGAGCTCCTGAGGGGACTTGAGAAGCACAAACTGCAAAAAATCACCCAGAGAGAAATTAAAGGGTGAGTTACAAGCACTAATAGCCTACAGGCTGAAAGGAGTCTATATATCCGAGCAAACGCCCTCAGCCTCCAACCCAGACCCAGTGGGGTGCCCTGCTGTGGCTCAGACTTGCTTGCTTCAGCAAGCAGTGGGGACAATCAATAGCTGTTCATTTGGGAAAAAGTGAAAAAAAAGAACAGATCAGGAAAAAACATTTTTCATAACTAAATACAGAGTCTTCATCTGACTTGGTCTCCATCAATTGTTGCAAGCTAAAGCACTGAGTTGTCCTAAATTTTGTACAAGCCACAGACTGAGCAGCACAATTGTTTTATTAGCAGTAAGTGACACCAGAGATGATGTCACAAGACCACAATCACCGCTAAACTTCCTGAGAAGCCAATATCAGGCGGAGATCCTACTGTAGGTACGGCAATAAACTGTTTCCATTTGGCATTGCTGCTCACCACAGGGTGCGAGCAAATAGGCCCTTCCTGGAATCCACAATTTTTTTCTAGTTCTGCTTAGTAAACTACATATGCTTAGAGAAATTCTCAGTCAATTGGTCAATGCTTCTGAAAGCTGCAGGCTGGACTATATGGTACCAAATTTGCAAAGAGCTAAATTTGCTGTGTCAAATTAATGTCAGCAGCAACACATAACAGGCAGTAGTTTTTAAGAAGTTGCTTAGTGTTGCCCGGGATCAGCTCTGGCTGAATGAAGGGGATTTGGGAGAATTCTGAGAAATCAGAGAAGCTGCTCAAAATGAATATTTTTCTGCAGGACTTCTGAAGGGTGTAGAATTTTGTTCAGCAGGTCTCAAAATGAACCAAAGAAATGATATCTTGATGGTTTCTTAGGATGAAATACTTCCTTCCACAAGGTTTCCACTAGGTAGATGTAAAAGAGCAAGGGGTTTATGTGTATAAGGAAATAAATCTTTTATAAGGGAACAATATTTAGTAACTTATAAGGCCTCATATCTCACTGTCTCAGAGGACAATGACACACAGGAATCCCTCGAAAAGCAAGTTGGAAAAAATATGTCAGATTTGAATGTGATTTAGTTCCTCCACAGAACTCAGTGCAGATAAGTATTTTGCTTAAAGACCTTAAAAAATTGTTGAGATAAAAGGCACATCAGGCTGTGTTGATGCAGAGCAAATGAAAAGCTCTGAAAAGTTCAGAGGTCAGTGCCAAGTGCTGAACCCCTCCACAACCACGAGAGGCAGGAGTGAGTTTTCCAAGCTAAAAAAAACCAAGCCCAAACCAAAAACCAACAACAACAACAAAAAAAACCCCAAACCAAACATGCTTATATACATAAAAGAGCACAGGAATTTTCCATGGGGGTGGGGATCAACAATAGAGAAGTGATGACCTTGGGATGGCGCCTGGAGCCTGAACAGCTTGGCTATTGTATGGAAACAGCTGACTTCTGCACAGGAAGCAATCATTGCTGATTAGGGACTCCAAACCCCTATCTCTATTTTTTTCTGTCCTTTTTTTTTTTTTTTTTTTTTTAATATGCAAGGCAAAGCTCCCAAGGGCTCTTCACACTCTCACCAAACCCCCCCGGCCTGCTACACCCGGGTGCGTGCGTCACGGGCGGCGGGGAGGCAGCAGCTAGGGACCCTGAGGGGCCCTGCTGTTCCTGCGCTCCGGCTGCCAGGGGACACGGGATCCAAGGGCACAGGGGCAGCCTAGAAGGCACTTTTGGGGACACAGTCACTGATATTCTGCAGTGGACCTGGGATGTGGCCCCTTCTTTCTTGTTGTCTCCGTGGGCTTATTCCCAGGTATCCCAGTTTTAAAAGAGAAATTTTCAGTATTAGTGCTTTAATGTGTATTCCCCCTGCAGCCTTTTCTGTAACAGGTTTTATCAATGAGTTAAATGTTAAATTAACGCTGGATGGAATGTTGTCAATTTGAGGATGAGCTCCTTAAAAGCATACCGTGCTGAAAAGCTTCAGCCTCTGCTGGCTCAGGAATAGGGATGCGGAGAACAAAATGAAGCGCAAAAACAGCCTCCTGGAGGGCAAGAAAAATTGTAGGTTTAATTGCACACCATGTGTTTTGTTAAACCGATGTACGCTGAATGCACGGAGGAAAAAAGACAACCACAAACTCTGCAGCCAGCTGAGTGGAGGTCAGTAGGGAGCTGCTTGCAACTCTTGTTGATTCAGCTAGGAAAGCCAGCTCCAAAGATACGGGGAGCACTGAGTGGGGATGTAGGTGGAAGGACAGAAAGGGGGAGGACACTGAAAAGCCGATTAAAGTTCTTTCTCGCATCTTCTTCCAGTGCAGCAACCAGGGAGGAAAAGACAGAGGAGACAGCAAAGAAGCAGAGCTTAATTGGCTGGAAAAGCCACCGAGGAAAGGGAGCCTTGCTCCATAAGCTGCCTCAGTCTCTACCTCTTCCCAGGAGCTCATCCTGCTGCC